>JAWQFJ010020553.1:0-5000 GCA_034096865.1 Theodoxus fluviatilis | reverse complement strand
ACACATACACACTCACACACACACATGCACACACACACACACACACACACACACACACACACACACACACACACACACACACACACACACAATCAATCAATCAAGCCGATCCTATGTGCATCCGCCCCTCTGTCACCCACAAGAAAACAGCAGAGCCAGATACAACTATAGCAGACGACAGTAGGAGCTCATTTATTCCAGCTGTTTGTAGAGGAGGAGGGGAGAGGAGGGGGGGGGGGGGGGGTGGTGGTGGGAAATTCACAACTCACCTTCAAATTCACTCCGGTACTTCCTAGCTCAGGGCAGCCGCAAATTGTGAGTCGAGACCAAGCCCTGAAGTAACGTGAAATTCTACTAGTCGAAGGGAAGGTTAGGCAGTGTAGCGTGGAAAATAGTAACCCGTGGAAAACAGTAACGGAAGTCATCGCAGAGTTATCTGCGAGGGATTTTCTGAAAATTCAACTCTAAAAAGAGACGGCACCCGCCACTCCGCCTGACTGACTTGGCACGCCCGGGGAGTTATGCTAAGATCCGGCCGCGTAAATATGTCTGCGTTTTGTGACAAACGTCTTGCTCGGCGGTACTGTACTCCATGCACCTTAACGGTGCGCGTGATTCGGGTGTAATCTTAAGCTAAACGACGTTTATTGGCGCTGCTGAAATGGTCGAAGTCGGAAACATTCGGAACGTCGTTTAGCTTAAGATTACACCCGAATCACGCGCACCGTTAAGGTGCATGGAGTACAGTACCGCCGAGCAAGACGTTTGTCACAAAACGCAGATATATTTACGCGGCCGGATCTTAGCATAACTCCCCGGGCGTGCCAAGTCAGTCAACGGTCGCGTTTTATAAAACCAGACTACAAACAGACTACAGGGAGGTGACTCCCATATTATTTCCGGCAGAGGAGACGGCTTTACAGGGGGAAAAACTTTTTTGAACGCTACATCATGTGTTAAACTACACAATTGCACCAAAACCTCGTAAAGCAACTACTGCGTCGTTTGTCGGAATATATTCCATGCGAAGAACAGGTGCAGGAGCGGTAAATTGCATAAAGCACGTCCCTCGCAGATAACTCTGCGATGACTTCCGTTACTGTTTTCCACGGGTTACTATTTTCCACGCTACAGGCTGTCACTGCTCACGCTCAAAACAGAGTCTGTGTTCCGCTCTGCGCAAGCCAGAGGTGGGTCTCATTTCGCTAGGATATGCTAGCAAAATTGGTCAGAGTCGTATCCCCTGAGGCGCGTTTCGTTTCGAAAGGCGTTCAAACCGGTCGCTGCCTCGCCCTTGGCGAATGAACACAACTGCCGAGTCACTCAACCGGGTGGTGAGAAAAAAGTCCGACTGGAGAGTTAAACAGAAGAAAAGAAAAAGAAAAAAAGAAGCACTCTAATGCTATATCTAACGTCCTCACTGAAAAAACCCTCTGCAGACAGACACCACAGTTCTTAGTGTTACTCTGGACGGAGAGGGCGGGACAATACACGTAGAATTCACGCTAAAACTGGCCTTGTTTTATCACTTGACCGATGTGCGACAGCTTGAAACAGCACTGAAGCGCATTATTTTGACTTTTCTTTTTTTTCTTCTATTTAAGGTATTCACTCTTTGGGCGAGTGATTCTGATGTTTACCTTGTGTTCTATTGCACTTTGCTTCATCTCTGCTACGAAGTAGCTGGCATAAGAATTTTGATTGTGTTTTTTTAACATAAAAAGCACATTATCATCAAAGTAAAGGGTTTTGGAGGCACTCTTTGAATACATGAATCCACATATTGATTTCACATTCAGCTTTATCTCTCTTGATCAAAGAGACGACTTTAAAAAAGCATTAGGGTCGATTATCATTCATACACGATCTTCGGTGACGTTTCACCTTGTGGCAGAAGTCAACTTCCTGTCAAGGTCGCGCAGCAGCTAGAACATCTCAGAAGGAGCTCTGACTGGTTCACACCAGAGTGCGTCACTTGCTGTTCCCAGCAGCAATGGCACTACAGCGCCCGCAGTCGCATTTGATTGGTTCATACTAAACATCAAATTAAACGGAAGTCACTCCATGGACTTGCATGGTAAACATGATTCGAGCCACGAAATTAATGTTGTGGTGCATTCTTTACCATGGCGGAACGGATTGAATGTCATGGTTTGGTATATGTAGTAATCGTCGGCATTTATACCCATGCCTGTAATGAAGTAGTAGACGAAATATTTTGGTATTCCCTTGACCTTTCTTTATGACTGGTGACGGTTACTGCCCTTTTATTATCAACGATAATTGACTCTTATGTTTTTAATAATTCATGTAGTTGATCAAAATGGATTTAATCGAAAGTGAAATCATTTTGGGGATTCATGTATTTAAAGAAGGCCTCCAAAACCCTCCACTTTTATTGATAATGTACTTTTAAAGTAATTAAAGAAACCAACCAATCAAAACTCCTGAGCATGCCACATCGCAGCGGAGATGAAGCAGATGGACCGTATTCACGCAAACCGCCATTTTGATTTCAAACGAGGCAGAGAACACAAACGTGGCTGACACGTATAAGACAACAGAGGGGTTAGCGCAGCTTCAACGACAAAATCCTTTCAGCAGTGGAGGTGACCGGCATTGTTGTGTTCCTAATTGCAACAATGATAGCAGATACGATCCTGAAAGGCAATTATCATTTCATCAATTCCCGAAAAATGAGCAGATGAAGAAAGTGTGGATTCACAAAATTCGCCGGCTAGACAGGAAAATACTTCAAGGTTTGTTGTTTTTTGTTTTCTTGATGTCGCTTTCAAATCTATTTACAGTACTAGGCTGGCTGGTTTACTTATATGTGATTTTTTTAATGCGTGCAAACGACATTAGATTTAGAGCTTGAATTTTCGATGACATTACGCATCAAAACATGTGTTTGCATGCTGTAAGGCAGGGAGATGGCAGTGTTGAATGCATCACTGCTGTAAGGCAGGGAGATGGCAGTGTTGAATGCATCACTGCTGTAAGACAGGGGGATGGCGATGCCACTCTTGACATCTGATATCTTTACAAATAATTATTGCATTAATTGTATGTTTGAATATCAGATGTCAAGAGTTGAAGAGTGTGTGAGAAGTAGGCCTAAACTGAGTGACGGAAAGAATGCATGAGCAGGGGGGTAAGAAAGGAAGTCTAACCGCTCACAAAGAATAATCTTTCTCACATGACGTGCTTTGAACACTCGAGTTCTAAGCGAAAGAACTTGTCACTGTGTACCAACCTTTGATGGCATCGTAGTCGATAAACCCTTCAATCCACTTCTCATAGCCTTTGTTACGTTGTCTTCTTGCTATTGTTCTGCCTTCGTTCGACCATCTTTCCACATGACCTTGAGAAAAGTCCCGAACATTTTTCAAATTGCCGCTCCAGCAAGACTGTAAAGGTAACGCGTTCGCCATGTTTGCGTTCTCAGCCTTGTTTGGAAATCAAAATGGCCGCTGCGTGAATAAGGTCTATTGCAACGGAACGCAGGATATATCTGACCCAGTAACATTTCTACGTGCCACGGGCGAGCGGGCGAATGGTTTGAACAACTTTTGAAATAAAACGCGCCTCATTTGGTTTGCCGTTGACTTACTTTCCTAGCGTATCCTGGTTCCTCGAAACTCGTCTCTGGGCGTTGCTTACGCTATTATCTCGCGATAATTGTTCAGGAAAGCGAGAAAAGCGCGAGGCGAGTGCGTTGCGCACAGCTCCTTGCTCGCAGAAAGGCGTGAGAATCGAGGAGGAGGATTGGAAGGTACTTAACCGAAGCTCAAGGAAAATTCCAAATGGCGTAGACAACACGCATAGGGTTGATATTCACATACGGCAGTGCCTGTAATGTGCGTGTCAATCAGCGAGAATGGAAGAGTGTACGTAAAGGGAAGTATTTGCTGTTCGAATTTTCATTTGTATATTTTGAGACATGTAAATATAATATTTCTCAACATTGTCAAACAAACTAAATCGTAGCACACATGACGAAGCGTTAATATTACCATTTTAAAACGACAGAGAGACAGACAGACAGACAGACAGACAGGCAGGCAGGCAGGCAGGCAGGCAGACAGACAGACAGACAGACAGACAGACAGACAGGCAGACAGACAGACACGCGAGCGCGCAGGCAGGCAGGCAGGCAGGCAGGCAAACAGGCAGGCAGTTTTCAGTAAACGTAATGGAAGATGTGGTCTATTATATTCTAGGTCTGTTGTCAAGATGACTGTCGATTACTGAAGGATCTAAAATTTGTCATTCAAATCGCCATAAAGAGCCGAGCACAAGAGAATCAAGTGAAGACATCGGCTTAACTTTTACTTTCTCCTGCAGTCCGTAGGGGCAGTAGCAACAACACTGCAAACAGCTGCCGCACTACAACAAATAGCGCTACGTGGAAGAGCTAACTAGTCGAAGTTTGAGAATTTCATTACTTACGCAGGCTAGCCCGTGATGAGGCACGAAAATATCGCGTAACACCGTTTTTCCCCCCCGTGAAATTCAGACCTTGATATGGAAGTACAATCAAACACACACACACATACACACACACACACACACACACACACACACACCACACACACACACACACACACACACACACACACACACACACACACACACACACAAATGTGATGCAGAAAATAATTAAGACCGCAATGCAATTTTGCATCTACTTCCAATTTCAGATTCTTAGAAGGCCACTGTCAGTTCGCAGAGCACAGCCAGGTAACATAACGTAGCATCAGCCTTCGTAAATAGGGGCCTGTTGAACACATAATCATGTCGCGTACTAAAGCATTCATAACCGTTTCGACTGGCTCGGATGTGTTTATGGAGAGAGAGAGAGAGAGAGAGAGAGAGAGAGAGAGAGAGAGAGAGAGAAAAAGAGAGAGAGAGAGAGAGAGAGAGAGAGAGAGAGAGAGAGAGAGAACAAGAGAGAGACAGAGACAGAGAGAGAGAGAGAGAGACAGACAGATAGACAC
>JAWQFJ010020551.1:0-32136 GCA_034096865.1 Theodoxus fluviatilis | reverse complement strand
TAAAGAAAGACGAAATCTCTCGATTCCCAGTAGAACATGTCCGCCAAGAGGAGATCATGCGGGCAGGCCAGAAAGTTACTCTCTGGACTCAGGCAGAATAAGATGGAGAATGAAGAAAAGGGGGGTAAGGGGAGGGGAAAGGAGGGGGTGGGAGTGTCAGTTTCCCAACAATTTTCCTTTTGAAAAGGTGGTGTATGTGTACTTTGTTACTGGGGGTCGTTTTGGGGTCAAAGGCTGTGAGAGAGCATGTGCGACTCCATTGGTGTGTTGCTCCCCACCGTTAACGACTCCGGGCATTGTGTGTGTGTTGTCCCCTGCGCTCTCGGGCACGCACCCTTCCTGTTTCGCGCTCCCCCGTCCGCGCGGTCGCCGTGCTTATTTTCCTGTGTGTCTTTTCTGTGTTTTGTGTGTGACATCTTGCCGGGCAGTAGTTCAAACGCGAATCTCCAGAGATGGAAGCCGAGTGCACTCTTTTGTCAGTGGCGTACAGCAATATGGCACTCAAGACAGTAGAACGTATGCCATTGAGATGTACAATGCCCAAACAAAGCTAGAGGAAGAAGAATTGCGATGCATAGAAAATGTGTCACTATGAACGTCACGGGCATGATAAGTTCATACGCCTCGTTCGCACCTAAACATCAACAATGTGCTAAAAGGTAGCCATCCCTTGGTGAGATTACGCTAGCAAATAATGACAATAACCACAATTATAATAGAACGACAATCGTTATGGCCCACGGCGGTGCAACGAAAAAAACAAAACAAACGACGACGACGTCTGATGATAACGACGAGACGGGACGGCGACGAACGATCAAAGTGACGACGACGGACGATGGCGATGGACGACGACGACGACGCCGACGGAGACGAACGACGACGACGACGATGATCGATGATTGATAGAATGATGATGATGATGATGATGATGACGATGTGATGCTGATGACGATGATGGAAGGAAACAAGTGTATGTAACGGCACAACCAGCTTCAGCACATTTGCCAAGGACACAGCACTTTGACACTTTGACACTTTATTGTTCAGGCCGGCCGCCCGTCACAGAAATATTAGGTTACACAAAACGCTTTTGTGGTATGGACAATTAGTCGACTACCACGGTTGATGGACCCATGTCTAACATGAACCTTTATGTTTGAGAGAGTAGTAAATAATCATAACTACGTTCCTCGTCCTTTTCGATTGACACCTTGCAGTATATGGACATATGTTGTTTGGTTACTTTTATTAATGTGTCTATGCAGTTACTTTTTTCCTATATCTTCATACAAGGGGCAACTCAACAAAAATTGATTTTCGTCCTCGATGCACATGCAGTGGGTGCATCGTACTTCTGGATTCTGAAAGTTGGTGTACCGTCTGTTCACATCGAGATCGTTGATACCGAAACGAAAGCGACAAATGCATCGCGAAATTTTCTAATGGTCAAGCTGGACAAGTATTTCTCTAGTCCAAATTGGTTTTTGAATGACAAATACCAGTGAAATCTTACGCTGTCTGTACATTTTTCATGCCATGATTGGTGAATTTTCAATCTTGCAGCATCTGCTTGAATTGTTTAAAAAAAACATGTTTCGTTACCAGGTCAACCGTTCAGCCATACATAACCAAAACCGAATCTATAGAGATAGTTTTCAACGAGTCGTGCCCAATTTATCTTTTGTGCAATGTTGGGGTTGTAAAGCATTACAAATGTTTGTTTTGGGAGCCTGATTATGTTCATTTTAGACAATCTAAGCCAGTGCTTGACTGCTCTCACAATGCTCATGACAGACATGTTGTACCTGCCAAGGCCTCCGCAAACAAATTGATTACGAGTTCAGAGGTCCAGTCCAAGGATCTTTTTACATGCAAATGTATGTACTTTTTCAATTTCATCGACATTTCCCAATCCCCGTATTTCAGTCTCATTGAGTAGAGTGGGCTGAACTTGTGAATCATTCAGTTTGCAATAGGGCCTATACATTCGTATCGATAGAGCACAAATTCCACATTGTCTTTAGGATCTGGACGACTTTTTGTTTACCCTGTGCGACCAAGTTATCTACACAGACTCTCATCGATAATCTGGTTGAGAATGTAACACCTAGATATTTGTACTTGTTCACAATCTCCAAATGTTTCTTGTCAAGAAACCACTTCTCGTTTTCTGCTAGGTATCCCACCTTCCTGAATACCATAATTTATGTTTTTTCAGTATTAACCTTTACATTTAGTGATTTGGCAAGCTGTTTCTGTAGACCGATCGGGGTTGTGGAGAGGAGGATAACATCATCTGCGAACAAGAGCAGAAAAAGTTCTCTGGGAGGCAAAGTTTGGATACCGTGTTTGCCATTTGTTCGGATGTAGTGGGCTACTTTGTTCATAAATAGGAAGAATATTATTTGGGACTCTTTGGCTCCCTGCTTCACGCAAACGTGGCATCCGAAGAATTCGGATATGACGTTGTTCCATCTGACACAGGATTCCACCTGTGCATACATAGCAATACATTTTTTGAGAGTCCTACATCTTTCAGGGCTTACCATAGCTGCTGTCTGTCTACCGAATCGAAAGCCTTCTCAAAGTCCACGAAAGCTATGTAAAGCTTTCCTCGACAGTTTCCATATACACGTCTAAGTATCATTGCATAGAATGTTGTGATCGATAGTAGAATGGTTCGTTCTGAATCCTGCCTGTTCAAGACAAATTATGTCGTTTGCCTGCCCAATTCCTCAAGCGCCTGGTAAGTATAGTGGAGAAGATTTTGCTCAGAGTACTTAGCAAGGATATCCCTCGATAGTTGTTGGGATCAAGCTTTGAACCTTTTTTGAGCAGTGGGACGATGCTAGAACGGGACCATTCGCGTGGAAAGTATTGCGATTCGAAAAGGGCATTGAAGAGTCTTGTCAAGTATGGACCTATTTGGTTACCAATGATTGCAAAACATTCTCCTGGTGTTTCGTCCAGACCTGGAGATTTCCTTGATCGTATTCGATCTATTGCATTCATGACTTCGCCTGCCATTACGGGTTTATCTAGCATGTCATTGGAGATGGCCTCATGACAATTATGGCTTTCAGCAGTCTTCACCGAGTTTTTGTCTAGGTTCATCTGGAAAAATTTCTCAAAGTGGTTTTTCCAAATCTTTATATCAATGTCTACAGGTGTGTGTGTGTGTGTGTGTGTGTGTGTGTGTGTGGTGTGAGAGAGAGAGAGAGAGAGAGAGTGTGCGTGTGTTTGTGTGTGTGTGTGTGTGTGTGTGTGTGTGTGTGTGTGTGTGTGTTGGCTTACAAGTTGCCTTTTTAACAAGAGACCAAAATTTGTGTGAATCGTTTAAATTATCCGTGAGAGCTATCCAGGAAGCTCTGAAATGATCACTTTTCTTTGCTCGGTTTGTACTTATGTACCAGTTTCTAGCTTGGGAATACTTTTCCTTAGTTACTGGAGTCTTGGACTTTCTGTAGGCCCCTAGAGCCTTTCTAGCTGCCAGTTTTGAGTTCTGGCATTCTAAATCATACCAGACTGATTTATTCTCAGGTAAGGAATAAGTATTGATGAGGACGTCTTTCCTCATGCATTTGGCACAGGCTAGAATGGCAGAACTGAATAAACTAAGGGATGCTTCTACTGAGAAGTCTATTTCTTTTGTTGCGAGTTCTAGTTGTCGTTCAAAGGTTGGCCTTTAAGTATTTCGGTAGAATTCATCAACATTTTGTTCATCCCACTTTGCTTTGGAGAAGAAGATTTTTTTTTCTATGAAATATCTTGTGTGATTTAACTGACTCTGACCCAATTATAATTTCCAGAGGCACGTGATTACTTTCTACCCTGCCTGTATATCGACCATCTTTGTCGCCAACTGTACGTCCATTAACAATGTTATCTGATGTATGAGACAAAGATTTTATAACACGTTACCGAAGCAGTTCACCACGCAATCCTGAGACACTCGATTCTGTCTGAGTGAAGGACAAGCAGAGTCTACGTTTGGCAGTTTATCTTCCTCCATATCCTCATTCGCGTCCTGGATGTCCCAGTTGTCAGTGCGGGCATTTAAATCCCCACACACCATCAGTGCCTATTCTGGGAAGATTTCCTGAAGTTGAAGAATTGCTTCTTCTAGCAGAGATAGGTTACAAGATGCATCCCGTCCCCCGTAATACGGTGAATCACTCGGCGGGATATACACAACGATAAGGATGATGTTGCCAGATAGCGCATTAGTTACCTGAAAAGCAAGAAGGTTATGACACGGATATTTGAGTAATGATAGGTGTCACACTTTTGTCACAAGTACCACCACTCCCCCGGATCTCCGACCTTGGTTGGCGAGTTTGATTGCTGGGGAGTGAAATACCTTATACTCGTCAAAATGTTAACCAAAAGTTAAGGAGTCTGCTGTGAGAGTTTCTAACAGACAGCACACTTCAAACAACGACAGATAGGCCATGAAGCCTGGTTCGCATAGTTTAGATGCTATACCATCAATATTCCAGCACACCATTTTCATGCTGCTGAATCTTATTGGATTCATCACACTCCTGGATTCTTAGTGAAATGCATCACATGTGGACACACGCTTCCCGTACCGATCCTCATGTGTCGGGAGTCGGCCATCCCGTCAACTTCCAGAAGGGTTTGGAGTTGCTTGTGTCGAAGAAGAACTCCCCGTATGACGCAATCGCCCCTCCCACACAAAAGTGTGGCTCGAAGTGTGCACTCGGTTGTTGCTCTGGAGCAAGTCATTGTCGCACTGTGGAGGAGCTTTCACGTGACCCACATTCCCATCGCATGCCCTCAAACCCGTTGGATTGGCACTCCCCGTGGTTGCTCCGTCACTTCCTCTTGAGTCTAACCACTTCGTCAGAGTGCTCTGTTTCTGTTTGGAGACCCTACCCACAGCTGTCTTTGCTGCCGTGGCAGGTCTCCAAATGCGCCAAACCGTCCATCAACCATAGACGGTGTGGGGTCGACATTACTTCTGACACAATGTGGCAGGATGCCCGAGTAATGCCCTGACCCTAGGGAGGGCACGCGAGTTTGCCCAGGCTACGGGTAGAAGCCGAATAAAATCATACTAAAATGACTTAGGGCTCTTACCGTAGTCGCTCGTAGACGCTTTTGCTTGTCGTATTTCGATTCATTAATGCACACCAATAGACTGCAATGCCGCCTTTTATCTGCTCACCCAACCAATCCAATTGGTTCACCCGGGGTGAGCACTAATCGGTGATTTGACAGGTCGACAGACCTTCATAGGGAGTTAACTCGGAGAGCTTCCTACCACAGTACGCCATTCATCTCCAAAAGATTTTGTGACCATTCTTCTGCAGCAATCTGTTTTAATGTAGTGTCTGAAACATACAATTGAGATGATGTCTATGCTGTACACAAGAGTAGTGTTGTCGTACCTGAAGCACAGTGAGGTCACGGTTGCCATTCTAGGCCCTGTGTGTCTCATATTGGCACGGCGAAGGTTCACTCTATTTTGCCCTCTTTAACATGTCCAACAAAACAACAACCAAAAAAGCATCCAGCAAGAAACAATCGGTAGTTGTACACTCACATTGTTCTGGTTATCGTTGCTTGTTGTACAGTGCAGTAGCTAATACTCCGACTCGCTGGCCATAGCACAGTCCACTGCTCGCTGTGGGAGCAACGCGAACCACGTCTGCTCTGCCCGGTGGTCCAGTGGCGAGTGAGAGAGAGAGAGAGAGAGAGAGAGAGAGAGAGAGAGTGAGAGAGAGAGAGAAAGAGAGAGACATCTTGTGATGTGTTGTGCTGTGATGTGTTGTATTAGTTTGACTGTTGCTGTACTGTTAGGTAATGTTGTGCTATTTTATGGTGTGTTCTGCTGTGTCTTGAAAGGGTGTCCTGTGTCCTGACAAACTACTTTACCTGAAATTCTGCCTTGTGGAAATGGTTCATTATAAGTCAGACTCATTCCGCCTTTTGAACATTTGATTGGACATAATTTATACACAAATAGCAAAGTCAACCTCAAACGATTAAGAAATGACTAGTTTTCTCTGTTCCTCATATTTCTCAACTAAACCTCTATAGAATCTGCCCTAGCTTTCAATATCGCTTGTGCTGGTGATTAACAGATCAGTATCTTGTTAGACGCGCATTTTAAATCTTTAACCTTTTACTCTCTCGTTTATTTTCCAACTGTGTCCTTCTCTAAACTCCTCTTATTAATTGCATCTATACCTCCAAGCTCAATGTTTTTTAATTGTCCCTTTGCCTACCTCGTTTCCTTCTTTACATTTCATCTTGCACCAACCACCATTTGACCGCTACTGATTTGCCGTGTTTACGACTGTCATCTCCTTGCTTTTTGTAACTTATGTACCTCCATTCCTCACCCACCCCTTCCGCATCAGTGACCACAGGAACATCATTAGGTTGTATAGAATGCAAAACGATGGAGATGTAGTACCGAAGCTGTGTCGTCTTCTTCGCTTCATTTTGTTTTTTGATACTTCATCACATCAACGTCACGATAAATATGCACAAACAGTTATCCGCGTATGTTTACTCCATAAACCATAAAGAAACTAAAGTATGATTAGGTGACGCTTCCATGTGATGTGATGTGAAGTATGGAAGAAAAACTCATTACAAAGACATGAGAAATTCCTTTTGCTTCGGGACCGAGTTTGACGCTTAAAATTTTTTCTTCGCATTTTATAGCTCTGCCATCTCCTGGCAAATATATGGACTTTCAGATCCAAGCATGTCGATCAATTTGGTTCTCTGCATGCTCCCAGAATGATCAATTGGTGGTGCGGTCTGGGAAATATTCTCCAAGATCCCGTGTGATATGGGAAAATTCAGGCCTAATGATTACGTCCTAATTCTCAATTATTCATTCCTCGCCCATGACCGTTGACATCAAAGAGTTTTACAGAGACGTCTCATGCAATTGATAGCCCTCACGGTCTCCAGGGCTGGCAAGCGCGGAGCTCATTCTACTCCATAGTGACCAGCTAATGAGCGAACTGTGGCTCTGCAGACGTGAGCATGCTCTCAGGACCTCGCAACAGCATTGGCTTTCTCGAGCGTAGACCTCGTGTGGCTCATTTTCCGTCAGATTAGTTAGCTATTGCTCGCTTTTTCGTGGTGAAAATCCCCCTCAATCCCCCTACCGCCCACCTCCATTCCCCATCCTCTACGTCCGCCTCGTAATAAACACCAGGTCCTTTCTTCATGCTCCCCCGTTGCTACGTCAATGCTTCACTTCCTCCCCGACATTAATTCCATTTTTGCCAAATGCCCACCACCTCTTCACAGGCATCTATTCGACTCCATCTCGTGCGACCCACCTCACCTCGTCACAGCAATCTCGTAATTTGGTGAATTGTCAATGGACCTCCTACCTTCCCTAATTCTCAGCGGTCCTCTCTGAAATGCATTGGTATTGATGCAGACAAGAGCAGCCCGCCATTGCATCCCCACTGGAACTAGTCATTACGCACTCGGCTAACCAGTGACACCACTCACTCTCTAGGCGTTACGAGTCTGGCGCAGTAAAGGCCAAATCTTCAGTGCAGGCTTGGAGGGACTTCGAGCCACACATGTGCGGCCTCATTGTGAAGTGAAGTGCTTGGGGTCTGGCACGCCAAAGACGGAGAAAGCCAGCTGCCACCATTGCAAAGCTGCTAGTTACAGTCCAAATACTCCATTCAGCAGTTCATTATTCGTGATAAAGCTAGAGCTGCCTTTTTTCAAGAAGTGTTAGGTCATCGAGTAGTTCATATAGAATTTAGGCGTCCCGGTACAAGCGTTTATTCGTAAAAAATTAAGTTATATACTATAGCTGGAATTATTATTACAATCAGCTGAAAAATGTCAGGAAATAAAATTAACAATACAGCATTGAGTTTGACCTCTGCAATTTTTCGGTTATTTTGTTTCTTTAGAATATGTCGCACCATGCAACCTGAGATTTTTTTGGCTTGAAATAACGACGGTAAATCGAGGCAAATTTATCAGTCCAAAATCATTTAGCTTTGATATGCGGCTTGATCCAGCAAAAGGTACATAAAGTCAGATGTGAATATTTGGAGGTATTAGCATCATGGAATAGTAGAGGACTACAGCTCTAAACCAGTGCAAGACTGAGAAAACGGCAGTTTAAGCTAACAGGCGTAAGTGTGAACAGTTATTAGCAAAGGGTGTCAAACCCGTTTTACAACATAATTTTACAACAGGATTAGAAATGAGTGGGCATAGCGAGTGCACAATATATTGACGTTGGCAGAATTTCCACATGTGCACTAGTCATGATGCCGTGGGAGTTCAACCCTCGCAGAATTGGTGCTGTCCAGACCACACGGGCTCTAGTAGTGCAGTGGTGAAGACGCTCGCCGTGTGGCTAGCTGGTGCAGTGTTCAGTTCTACACAGATTTCAGAGCTGCATCCTTGGGCAAGGTGCTTAGCCCGGCATTGCCTCTCCTATCAAAGAGTAAAACCGGGTAGTGGGAGCAGCGCTGTGGCGACCTGGGGTGAAAGTCCCCAAAAACAAATTCTCATGTGAGCAAGAAAATAAAATTGCTAGGAAAAAATGTTGTTATGAAAGATGACTACTTCTCTACAGATATTAATCAAACCACTTTTTAGGCTGTGATTATCTTTAGAACTCCGAAGATACCAGAAAATGGTCCCAAAAACTAGAAATAAATAAAACTTAATTTTGACCTAAATCTGACTAGAAGCTTTTTTTGCGTTTTCAAGTTCTCTCCAGCGATGTTATGCACTTTTCCCGGATCTAGTTACTTGTGTCTCGACCACGCAGATCCGAGTTGCCGTAAATATTATCTATGTAAATGTGAGGGTAACTGATAAATGTTTCGTATGGATAATATTTTAGTAACATTGAGAATCGCTTACAGCCTGTCCTGCACCGATACATCCCTCATCAGCTGGGATGCCAATGTCTTTGTGCTTTCATGGCATGCTCCGGTAGCACTCGCGCAGCCGACCCCGAGCGGCACTTTTGTGCCGTCAGGAAGTATATTGAAATCAAAAGGCGGATGACATCAAGCCCATTAAGGCAGCATGTGTTTCCTCTAAATCCAAAGGGAAGCAGCTTCCGCAGCATATTGCAGCTTTTTTACCACTGTACCTACTTGTCCAGTCTAGCCTGCTCGCCTAGGCTTGGAAACAACACAAACATGAACCTAGGCTTGGAAACAACACAAACATGAACCTAGGCTTGGAAACAACACAAACATGAACCTAGGCTTGGAAACAACACAAACACGAACCTAGGCTTGGAAACAACACAAACATGAACCTAGGCTTGGAAACAACACAAACATGAACCTAGGCTTGGAAACAACACAAACATGAACCTAGGCTTGGAAACAACACAAACATGAACCTAGGATTGGAAACAACACAAACATGCACCTAGGCTTGGAAACAACACAAACATGAACCTGCTGGCAAAGCTGTCACGAGCGCGGCTGTCAAGGCGCTGAGCGCAATGCACGTGCTCAATGTTAATTTTTGATTACGTTGGTTAAATTTGTTATTTCTCGTGCCACACGAGTTCCTTGGTGCTGAGTGGCGTAAATTTGTAATAAAGGCAGCAAGGGTTGCACGGTTCGGGGCTCCCCATCACTTCTTGTTGAACAGCCTGGTATTGTGCTGTCGGGGAGCGGGGCGATGCGATGAGCTTGGGCTCTGTGTGACGGATTTTGTGATGTCGGGGAGCGGGGCGATGTTGTGCTGCCGGGGAGTGGTGATGGACATGTGAGTAGACCGGTTTATTGTCTTCTAAGGTTCCGCGGTGTTTTTGCAGATTTGGTTTAGTAAAGATTGCTGTTGGGCAACATACTGGGATGATAGCGGTGTTTGCAATGTGTGAGTGACTTGCTATGTTGAATATTGCAAACGTATTGTAGTACAAAATTGTTGTTTCGTTCTAAAATACAAAGCTTCTTCAAATTTCAAAATTCCGTACTCGTGTCGAGTTATATTTTCACCCACGTAGACCTCGGGCAATCCGGGTCGTAACAAAAGCTCTTGCTTCTGACTGCGACAGGCAGAGCACGGCAATCCCAACCTCTCGCCCTACGCTGCTCACAGAGGTCGTTGTAACGCAGTCGTTTTCTTTCACGGGCCCACGCTTTTTGTCTCCGGTGAGATTGAGTTTTATGAGCAGGAGTGAGTGGAATTTTTCCGACAATATCACTAGGTCTGAAAGAGGGCTGGAGTTTGGCACCTGCGCTGGCACTTTGGGTCTTCCTGTCGGAGCCATTGGCACTTTCCACTCTCCGCCACGCTGCAACAGGGATCCCCTGTAGTGTTCCCTGGGGGCTTTCTTCATGCCGTCTCGTCTTTCTTTCGGAATTTGGTTGGACCATCTCTCTGTGAGCTGCTGGATCGGTTGGCCTCCTCACACTGCTCCACCATGGCGTCTGCCTGGATGGTGAGAAGCTTGTTGTGCCTCCATGTGAAAAGGGGAAGAGCTCTCTGACAACTAACAAGAACATGCTCTCAGGTTTCAGCCTTGCCACACAGTTTGCATTTGTCCGAAGATGGTAATCCTCAACAATGCAGATTTGTGTTAGTTGGAAGCAGGTCATATGTAGCAGGCAGGACAATGCTGAGCCGAACTGGGTCCATCGCCCACAGCGTGCAAAGTCAGTCACGCGGGGTCCATGTCCTTCCACAAGGTACGCTGTTCCTCTTGAGACTTGCGCTCTTGCCCTCCTCTCCTGCTCCAGCTCATGGCATATTTCGTCAGAGACAAGTCTCTTTTATCCTCTCTTGAGAGCCACTTTTTCCGCCGACATCCCAGGCCTGCTTTGTCGTACTGTGTAGCTCCAATCCCCTCCTGCAGTTGAGACTGCTGTTCAGCACTCTCGATGGCCTTCCTGGCACTCCACTTTCTTTCTGTGCACACTTCCGGCTGGGCGTCGCGGATGACCTGAACAAATGAGTCTTAATAGTATTAGCGGAAAGTAATTAAATACATACTCATTATTAACCAACCAAACCCACTTACTCCATTTCATTTTATCGACTCCTTCCTTTAGCGTTCCTTTCATCTGTTATATAGATAAATGAGATGATATACTTCACTCACGTCTTGATACAAAGCAAGATTATTTTGTCAATATGTGCCAAAACGTTGCAATAAAGATTGCGTTTCTCGTTTCGTGGAAATCTGTTTCCGCCGGACTACTGTTCATGAGTAAGCTTTCACTAAGAAATTAAAACACAGACTGATCTGTAGTTATAGTGAACGTTGGGACGCTACATTACAAACAAGGGAGATAAATTCATTTGATAAAGTATTTAAATATAATCATAAGTTGGAGCACTATATCTATGATTTGGACAAAAATATGTTCAGGGACCTTTCCATATTATTTCGTGGAATGTGTTCACATTTACGGAGGGCCGCTATTGTGGGATTTTTTGGGGTCAACAGTTCTTAAGACCATTTTGATTCTTTTGTCCTAAAACGCATAAAAAACCATAAACGTTTTGTTAATTTTTTTATAACTTAGAAATGTTTTCGGTTTTTATCAATAACGGGTGAAGCTTTATATTCTAACTCCACCCCACGTTTGACTCTCAACGGGTTGGGCACAAACGTGACAAAAAGTAACGCGTCCGGGTTTAGGTGAAACTCCCCGGACAGGCTAAGTCAGTCAGGCGGGGTGGCGGGTGCGGCCTAGGCTGAGCGCTATCGGTAAAACACGAAAAAATTTCTAGGTTAAAAAAAAGTAACAAACATTTTATGGTTTTTAGGCGTTTTAGGACAAAAGAATCAAAATGGCCTTAAGAACTTTTGACCAAAAAAACCCGCAATAGCGGCCCCCGCAATAGCGGCCCTCCGCAATAGAAAGCCGACCCCGACACGGATATAGTGAACCAACTACAGGTATGTTGCTGCGTCCTTGTAACCGCGAAAACCACACGAATGAAATATATGTTCTACTCTAATATCCAGCCTAAGAAGATATTCGAATGAAATATGTATAGTTTTGTATTAAGCTAACTATGCAAGAAAGTGAGAGAGAGAGAGAGAAAGAGAGAGAGAGAGAGAGAGAGAGAGAGAGAGAGAGAGAGAGAGAGAGGTCTGTGAGTATATACATACTCCGTGCATTTAAAGAAGTAGAACTACATCGTGAAATGTGATATTAATGTTCACGATACTGAGCCCTTGCATTGGGCCAAGTTATTCGTTCTCCCTCTCTCTCCCTCTCTCTCTTGTGCAGCTGTGAGGACGCCGGATGTTGCCGTTTTTCTGCCCACTGCGTTTCCCGACTCTCCGGCCCTCACGAACTTCTTTTGCTGTGGGAGCCCTTTTTCCTCGGCATTAGCGTGCCCTATCGCCTCCTCCGCTGCTTGGGCTAGGTGGTGGAGAACCTTGTTGTGGCGCCAGGTGTACCGTCCAAGGCCCAGGGCTACGCCACACGCTGACAGGACATGGTTGAGGGTCTGTGTCACCTCACAAAGCGGGCAGTTGGTGTCTGATGTCTTTCCCCATCTGGCCAGTTTCGCGTTGTTGGGTTGCAGATCATACGTAGACCTAATTATGAAAGCGAGCCGCATTGGTGCCATGTGCCAGATATCTCTCCAGGACAGCTTTCTTTGCTTTGCTGCGCCCCAAGTTGTCCATTGGCTTTGCTGTGCCTGCTGCACCGCTGCAGCTGCCCTCTTGGCTTACTCTGCTGCCCTTATATCCCGGCTCACCATGTCGCGTTTGCCTTTGTTTCCTGCTCTTGACCAGAATGTTGGTCTCTCACTGTATCAGAGACCTTGTCGACCGCTTTGGGTGTGTCCCAGGACTTCCGTCAGCTTCAGGCTCTCCGTGGTTGGGTCGACTGCCCCCTGAGCAGTCCATAACATTACCGATCCGATGGTGAGCAGGGTTGATCTCACCAGGGTGTCCTCCGACGTCTGGAGCATCATGAGCAGTCTGGCGTTGCCCACCTTGAATTGGTCACTGATCGATTTTAGTGGCAGAGCGAGCTTGTTTGCCTTCCCATATAGCTCCACGTTCGAGAAGACGTGGGGGGGGGGCACAAAGCCATCCGCAGAGGAACTTGCTGATCACAGACTCAGCCCCTCCACTGACCTTGTGCAGATATCGTAAATGAGCAGCAGCCATGAACGCTTTGAGAGGGGGCATGTGGAGACCACCTCCTAAATTGGCACCGCTGCAGTGCGCCTTGGCTGCTCTCAGGACGACTTGCATGACCATTACAAAGAGGATTGGTGAGACTGTGCAACCCATGGCTATTCCCACCTCCAAGGGAATCCAGTTCGTGGTGTACTGCCTGGTTGTGAACCTCATCTGGAAGTCCTCAAAGTAGCCTTGCAGCAGCTGGATCATGAGTCCAGGAACATGGTACATTCTGAGGGCCAGCCATATCGCTTGGTGAGGCACCGAACCATATGCATTGGCTAGGTCGAGCCAGATGACGTGCAGATTGAGGCTGCCCGCTTTTGCCATCTGGATGGCCTCCCAGATCATAGATGCATGTTCAAGGCATCCGGGCATCTCTGGCAGTCCCCCTTTCTGGACGGACATGTTACGAAACCGTTGCGCGTGAGGAAGTCGGTCAATCGTCTCGCCAACACCGCAAGGAAGATTTTCCCTTCCACGTTCAGCAGAGAGATGGGGCGGAATTGGTTTATGGTCTCGGAGTCCTACTCTTTGGGAATATAGATTCCGTCGGCCCTCCTCCATTCCTTGCACACACTCCACTTTCGCCACGCCGCTCTCAACACTCGCAGAAGGGCTCTTCTGGTCTCGGGGCATCTCTTGTAAACTGTGTACGGGACTCCATTGGGTCCTGCAGCAGCTTTGCTGCGTGCTCTGTCTTTGACTTCAGACACCTCGGCCAGGGAAGGCCCCTTCGTGTTGAAGGTAACACCTGGGTGTCTGGGCCATTCAAGTCCCGCCATTTCCGGCAGAGGTGCCTTGGGGTCATTCATGTATGTCTTCCGCAGGTGTTCCTCCAGCAGATCCTTTTCCGCCTTAAGCGTGCCTGACCGGGGTTGCTCGAACAGCGTTTTAACAAAACCGAATGGGTCCTTGAAGAATGTGTGCCTTGACTTTCTCTGTAAGCTCTTTTTCTTTCTCGCCCATTCTGCTTTCCTGAGTAGGCTGTGCTCTTTCTTCGGTTCTTCCCTTGTGCCTTTAGTGCTGCTTTCTCTTTTGGCGGAGCCCTCTTGAACTGCTTTCGCACCTGGTTCTTGCGGCTTCTGATAGTAGTCCACAAACATCTGTATGGAAATATGTCGGAGAGGGAGATAAAGGTAGTGGAGCAGTGCAAGTGCATAAGAATGCCGGCAGACATAGAGCAGGCAGAGCAGGAACAGGGGGAATAGCATTAGCAGTATCGGGTCGAGCTGGGTATTATTCAGGCCGTCGCACATGGTGCCACAAAATAGTTATTGGATCATGAAAAAGTACACGCTTCCTCGTGTGCGAGCAGATATTTCATTGAACTGTTGAGTCCTCAAACATTAATTCACGATTTTGGACCGGTTCTAATATCTCAGTATTTCAAAGGAAATACTTCTACCCATCAGCCAGTGGGAACTGTCCTTGACATCCACTCTCAATCCAACCCAAACAAGACGCGATGATATATTTCTTTTCTACTTCTGTTCGCATGCAAAACGCTCATTTAATGAATTACTTATACATATACAATGAAACCGCAACCAAAATACAGAACTGATTCACAAATCCCTGCGTACAACACATCAATGGTTCATTTAAATTGCTTCAGTATGGCCGGAGTCGCGTTGTCGTCACTTCCGGACGAGGCAAGTTAAAAATCATAATAGCCGCCATCTAATAAGGATAAGAACTGGACCGCATATAGTAGAGGAATAAAGATCGATCAATGATGATTACAAATTGCACAAAACCATGAAGATATTTTGATTAAAATGAAATAATATTGTTGATGGATAAGTATTACATTTATCATTTGCACACAGACCCGAAAATGGTTTGTAAACAAATACGCTTATCGAGGGGACTGTGCAGACGCCATAGCTGGCAGACGTGCATGGTCGAAGTGTGATGAATAACGAAAACTGTCGGCGGCTGGAGTGAAAGCTACGTCAAGTCGATAAAATGCCGTAATTATTGGAAAGTAAATGACTAGTCCAGGAGGAAAATTGTTGGCAGAACACTGGTAATCATAGAGAAAAGAGGGGGCCAGGGGTGATTTATTATCGGGTAGAAATGTTAAGATAATATCATACTTTACCTGAGAGCTTCAGTGGGCAGATATGATGAAAGGTCCCTGTCACATCTGTACACGGACGATGACCTCCGGAAGAGCTGAAAAACTAAGACAAAATTCCATATGGCTTTAGGGAAGGAAAGTGGATGATAAAGATGTGTCAGTTAGATGGACGAGGAATAAAGCTTGGAGAAGGCGAAAGAAATAAAAGAAAGTCACTTAATACCATAAAGGGCTGAGAGAGCTTGAGGAGGCAAAACGGAGGTGTCGAGGGGGGTGGGGGAGGGGAGATGTAGGAGGCGTAGAAGAGAACAAGTCAGACACTGCCTTGGGAGCGGTGAGCAGAAAAGAAAGACGCACAATAGAGTATAAACGAAGATATGAGGCAAAGAGAAGTGAGGGAGGAAAAACTACCAAGACGAAAATATTTGCAGGACGAGAGGAACACAAGAGTAGACACAGCTAGAGGGAGAGACGGTGGGAGCTTGCAAAACAGGCGAGAAGACGCGCGCCATGGACAAAGGAAAACGTTGTGCTCGGAAGAAAGTCTGCAAGGGGTGTGGAGACCGAAAAAAGCATCCATTGAAAGGAATTCAGATTCCAGAATGAGTTCTGGCAGATACCCAGCTGTCTGAGCGTCACCACTGGGCCTCGCCGTTTTGTAGGAATCCAGGTCGATCTCATCAAAGCGAGAACCAGACAGCTGGCACCTGCTCGTGTCTCCCACTATCCTCTGGGGCTCAGGCCGATATTTTCGTGAAGCATACGTAAGATGACAATACGTCTTCTCTGCCTTGATAAAAAGTCTAAAAGACGAACAACATTGTTGTTGAATTATCAGTATGACTGCACTGTTAAAATGTGTTTCGGGCAAGAAAAAAAAGATTTAAGAAAATATTTTTGGACCATCAGCCGTTTTACTTGTTTTCGCACGAAATTCGAAGATGCATCTCAGGGCATGACGTTCGCAAACAGCTCCCTCTCCCACAGGGAAAGAGGACACTGTTGTGGGTTGAGTTGACCGATTTTCTTTTCAGAGCTCATTGTAAAGAAGCCATTTTGTGAATGAAATCAACCATCACGACGTCGGCATGGTCTTTTATGTCAAAACAGAGACTAATCTCAGCTGGGGCTGGCCGAGAAGAAGTAAACACCCACATCAGTTTGAAAATGAAGGTAACCGCGAGTAGCCATATTCTTCCAGTTTACATAATCGTTTTCAAACAACTACTTTTGCTCTCAAGAAAGATATTGACGAAAGCAATTACAAATGCTCATTTGTTAACGCACACACACACGCCTCTCACACCTCCCATTCCCCACATCCCACCCCCCTCCCCTGCGTTTGAGACTTTGCAGTAAAGGCGCCCAAATGTACAGCCGGATGTCACCATGGATACTGATGATTTTCCTTTTTAAGGAACGAATGTTATGAATAAAGCAATTAGATGAGGAGAACAGAAGGATCGGGTTGCCGAAGTTAAGGGCGGCTCTTTCAAGCAGTTCTTGATCATACGCTTCATCCCTTTGTTGAGAAGATTATTTCACGAACGAACGATTGAATTGGCTATTGGAGGCAGTAACTGCCTCTTTGATCTCAGGAATGGAGTCGTACAAGATATCGTTGATAACGCATTTCCACGAGTGACTTTCAAAACGTTTTTGCTGAGTGTTCCTTATATATCCTTCCTTCTAGTGGATTCCTGTTGGTGAATTGCTTAGGAGATTCGTATCCTTCTTTGGTTCTGGCGCCTTACAGTCTGGCCGTAGAACCGTTTCCCATGGCGCCCTTTAGCAACGCTCAGATGTCTACGCCTTACTCGTGAGTTATGTACCGTTTTACTGGATACCCTAATTCTGATTCTTTTGTCGTCCAGAGAGGAAGCAATGTTCTCTTAATAAACTACCGTAGAATTTATGTACATACAAGGCAGAAACAGATACCCTGGAAAATGGATTTGGCTTGACTTCGTTTAAGGGAAGAGAGGTTCGTTTGTCAGTGTACAAATCGCCACTGGTGATACCCATCTGCCTGTGGGTTGGGGAAAAGAATTCACTCGCCGCGTCTTCCTAAGCGTTTCATAAGAGGCAAATTGCTAGGGAAATCACGACTTGTTCTTATTCTAACCATCTCGGGTGATGTTTTGTGATCAACGGCGTTAAATAGCATACAAAGGCTGAGACATCTGAGCGTTGCTAAAGGGCGCCATGGGAAACGGTTCTACGGCCAGACTGTAAGGCGCCAGAACCAAAGAAGGATACGAATCTCCTAAGCAATTCACCAACAGGAATCCACTAGAAGGAAGGATATATAAGGAACACTCAGCAAAAACGTTTTGAAAGTCACTCGTGGAAATGCGTTATCAACGATATCTTGTACGACTCCATTCCTGAGATCAAAGAGGCAGTTACTGCCTCCAATAGCCAATTCAATCGTTCGTTCGTGAAATAATCTTCTCAACAAAGGGATGAAGCGTATGATCAAGAACTGCTTGAAAGAGCCGCCCTTAACTTCGGCAACCCGATCCTTCTGTTCTCCTCATCTAATTGCTTTATTCATAACATTCGTTCCTTAAAAAGGAAAATCATCAGTATCCATGGTGACATCCGGCTGTACATTTGGGCGCCTTTACTGCAAAGTCTCAAACGCAGGGGAGGGGGGTGGGATGTGGGGAATGGGAGGTGTGAGAGGCGTGTGTGTGTGCGTTAACAAATGAGCATTTGTAATTGCTTTCGTCAATATCTTTCTTGAGAGCAAAAGTAGTTGTTTGAAAACGATTATGTAAACTGGAAGAATATGGCTACTCGCGGTTACCTTCATTTTCAAACTGATGTGGGTGTTTACTTCTTCTCGGCCAGCCCCAGCTGAGATTAGTCTCTGTTTTGACATAAAAGACCATGCCGACGTCGTGATGGTTGATTTCATTCGCAAAATGGCTTCTTTACAATGAGCTCTGAAAAGAAAATCGGTCAACTCAACCCATAACAGTGTAACCTATTCCTGTGGGAGCGGGAGCTGTTTGCGAACGTCATGCCCTGAGATGCATCTTCGAATTTCGTGCGAAAACAAGTAAAACGGCTGATGGTCCAAAAATATTTTCTTAAATCTTTTTTTTCTTGCCCGAAACACATTTTAACAGTGCAGTCATACTGATAATTCAACAACAATGTTGTTCGTCTTTTAGACTTTTTATCAAGGCAGAGAAGACGTATTGTCATCTTACGTATGCTTCACGAAAATATCGGCCTGAGCCCCAGAGGATAGTGGGAGACACGAGCAGGTGCCAGCTGTCTGGTTCTCGCTTTGATGAGATCGACCTGGATTCCTACAAAACGGCGAGGCCCAGTGGTGACGCTCAGACAGCTGGGTATCTGCCAGAACTCATTCTGGAATCTGAATTCCTTTCAATGGATGCTTTTTTCGGTCTCCACACCCCTTGCAGACTTTCTTCCGAGCACAACGTTTTCCTTTGTCCATGGCGCGCGTCTTCTCGCCTGTTTTGCAAGCTCCCACCGTCTCTCCCTCTAGCTGTGTCTACTCTTGTGTTCCTCTCGTCCTGCAAATATTTTCGTCTTGGTAGTTTTTCCTCCCTCACTTCTCTTTGCCTCATATCTTCGTTTATACTCTATTGTGCGTCTTTCTTTTCTGCTCACCGCTCCCAAGGCAGTGTCTGACTTGTTCTCTTCTACGCCTCCTACATCTCCCCTCCCCCCATCCCTCTCGACACCTCCGTTTTGCCTCCTCAGGCTCTCTCAGCCCTTTATGGTATTAAGTGACTTCCTTTTATTTCTTTCGCCTTTTCCAAGCTTTTTTCCTCGTCCATCGAACTGACATATCTTTATCATCCACTTTTCTTCCCTAAAGCGATATGGCATTTTGTCTTAGTTTTTCAGCTCTTCCGGAGGTCATCGTCCGTGTACAGATGTGACAGGGACCTTTCATCTGCCCACTGAAGCTCTCAGGTAAAGTATGATATTATCTTGACATTTCTACCCGATAATAAATCACCCCTGGCCCCCTCTTTTTTCTATGATCACCAGTGTTCTGCCAACAATTTTCCTCCTGGACTAGTCATTTACTTTCCAATAATTACGGCATTTTTTCGACTTGACGTAGCTTTCACTCCAGCCGCCGACAGGTTTCGTTATTCATCACACTTCGACCATGCACGTCTGCCAGCTATGGCGTCTGCACAGTCCCCTCGATAAGCGTATTTGTTTACAAACCATTTTCGGGTCTGTGTGCAAATGATAAATGTAATACTTAACCATCAACAATATTATTTCATTTTAATCAAAATATCTTCATGGTTTTGTGCAATTTGTAATCATCATTGACCGATCTTTATTCCTCTAATATATGCGTTCCAGTTCTTATCCTTATTAGATGGCAGCTATTATGATTTTTTAACTTGTCCCGTCCGGAAGTGACGACAACGCGTCTCCGGCCATACTGAAGCAATATAAATGAACCATTGATGTGTTTTACGCAGGGATTTGATGATCAGTTCTGTATTTTGGTTGCGGTTTCATTGTATGTGTATCAGTAATTCATTAAATGAGCGTTTTGCATGCAAACAGAAGTAGAAAAGAAATATATCATCGCGTCTTGTTTGGGTTGGATTGACAGTTGATGTCAAGGACAGTTCCCACTGGCTGATGGGTAGAAGTATTTCCTTTGAAATACTGAGATATTAGAACCGGTACAAAATCGTGAATTAATGTTTGAGGACTCAACAGTTCAATGAAATATCTGCTTGCACACGAGGAAGCGTTTACTTTTTCATGATCCAATAACTGTTTCTGTGGCACCATGTGCGACGGCTTGAATAATACCCAGCTCGACCCGATACTGCTAATGCTATTCCCCCTGTTCCTGCTCTGCCTGCTCTATGTCTGCCGGCATTCTTATGCACTTGCACTGCTCCACTACCTTTATCTCCCTCTCCGACATATTTCCATACAGATGTTTGTGGACTACTATCAGAAGCCGCAAGAACCAGGTGCGAAAGCAGTTCAAGAGGGCTCCGCCAGAAGAGACAGCAGCACTAAAGGCACAAGGGAAGAACCGAAGAAAGAGCACAGCCTACTCAGCCGAGGTATCTGAAGTCAAAGACAGAGCACGCAGCAAAGCTGCTCCAGGACCCAATGGAGTCCCGTACACAGTTTACAAGAGATGCCCCGAGACCAGAAGAGCCCTTCTGTGAGTGTTGAGAGCGGCGTGGCGAAAGTGGAGTGTGTGCAAGGAATGGAGGAGGGCCGACGGAATCTATATTCCCAAAGAGTAGGACTCCGAGACCATAAACCAATTCCGCCCCATCTCTCTGCTGAACGTGGAAGGGAAAATCTTCCTTGCGGTGTTGGCGAGACGATTGACCGACTTCCTCACGCGCAACGGTTTTGTAAACATGTCCGTCCAGAAAGGGGGACAGCCAGGGATGCCCGGATGCCTTGAACATGCATCTATGATCTGGGAGGCCATCCAGATGGCAAAAGCGGGCAGCCTCAATCTGCACGTCATCTGGCTAGACCTAGCCAATGCATACGGTTCGGTGCCTCACCAAGCGATATGGCTGGCCCTCAGAATGTACCATGTTCCTGGACCCATGATCCAGCTGTTGCAAGGCTAATTTGAGGACTTCCAGATGAAGTTCACAACCAGGTAGTACACCACAAACTGGATTCCCCTGGAGGTGAGAATAGCCATGGGTTGCACAGTCTCACCAATCCTCTTTGCAATGGTCATGCAAGTCGTCCTGAGAGCAGCCAAGGCGCACTGCAGCGGCGCCAATTTAGGAGGTGGTCTCCACATGCCCCCTCTCAAAGCGTTCATGAGTGATACGACAGTGCTAGCCACACAGGAGGACGAGGCACGAAATATCCTCTCCCGACTTCAGCAGATCATAGAGTGGACGGGCATGAAGTTCAAGCCCCAAAAGTCAAGAAGCCTTTTACTGGAGAAAGGAAGGATGAGGCCAGACGTGATTTTCACGGTGGCGGGGGAAGCGATCCCAACTGTGACCCAACAACCAGTCAAGAGCCTCGGAAGGGTGTACGACTCCAGCTTGAGAGATACAAGAAGAGAAAAGGAAATCAGGGACACCACAAAGACGGAGCTTGAGAAGATCAACAAGTGCCCCCTTCAAGGAAAGTTCAAGATCTGGATATTCCAACATATTTTCCTCCCAAAACTGCTATGGCTGCTGCTCATCTACAATATCTGCACAAGGTCAGTGGAGGGGATGAGTCTGTGATCAGCAGGTTCCTCCGCGGATGGCTTTGTGCCCCCCCCCCGGCTTCTCGAACGTGGAGCTATATGGGAAGGCAAACAAGCTCGCTCTGCCACTAAAATCGATCACTGACCAATTCAAGGTGGGCAACGCCAGACTGCTCATGATGCTCCAGACGTCGGAGGACACCCTGGTGAGATCAACCTTGCAAACCATCGGATCGGTAAAGAAATGGACTGCTCAGGGGGCAGTCGACGCAGCCATGGAGAGCCTGAAGCTGAAGGAAGTCCTGGGACACACCCAAAGCGGTCGACAAGGTCTCTGATACAGTGAGAGACCAACATTCTGGTCAAGAGCAGGAAACAAAGGCAAACGCGACATGGTGAGCTGGGATATAAGGACAGCAGAGTAAGCCAAGAGGGCAGCTGCAGCGGTGCAGCAGGCACAGCAAGGCCAATGGACAACTTGGGACGCAGCAGAGCAAAGAAAGCTGTCCTGGAGAGACATCTGGCACATGGCACCAATGCGGCTGGCTTTCATAATTAGCGCTACGTATGATCTACTACCCACCAACGCGAGCTGGCCAGATGGGGAAAGACATCAGACACCAACTGCCCGCTTTGTGAGGTGACACAGACCCTCAACCATGTCCTGTCAGCGTGTGGCGTAGCCCTGGGCCTTGGACGGTACACCTGGCGCCACAACAAGGTTCTCCATCACCTGGCCCAAGCAGCGGAGGAGGCGATAGGGCACGCTAATGCCGAGGAAAAAGGGCTCCCACAGCAAAAGAAGTTCGTGAGGGCCGGAGAGTCGGGAAACGCAGTGCGCAGAAAAACGGCAACATTCGGCGTCCTCACAGTTGCACAAGAGAGAGGGAGAGAGAGGGAGAACGAATAACTGGCCCAATATCACATTTCACGATGTAGTTCTACTTCTTTAAATGCACGGAGTATGTATATACTCACAGACCTCTCTCTCTCTCTCTCTCTGTCTCTCTCTCTGTCTCTCTGTCTCTCTCTCTCTCTCTCTCTCTCTCTCTCTCTCACTTTCTTGCATAGTTAGCTTAATACAAAACTATACATATTTCATTCGAATATCTTCTTAGGCTGGATATACGAGTAGAACATATATTTCATTCGTGTGGTTTTCGCGGTTACAATGACGCAGCAACATACCTGTAGTTGGTTCACTATATCCGTGTCGGGGTCGGCTTTCTATTGCGGAGGGCCGCTATTGATCAAGGTAAGATGGCGCCGGTTGGTCAGGGCGACAAGATGATGGCTCTTTTGTTTGGTCTGTACGTCGTTTGTATGGTGATCGAGAGAGCTAAAAGTTTGCATGTATATAGCAGAGATGATCTTCTTCGCATCCGTGATTGTTTCAAGTTCCTCGGCACGCTCATCTCCTCCGACCTCAGTTGGGGCAACAACATTGACGGCATCCATAAGAGTGCCCAGCAGCGGCTGTACTTCCTGAGGCAGCTCAAGAAGTTTGGACTGTCTCCGGAGATCATGCTCCAGTTCTACCGTGCTGTGGTGGAAAGTGTTCTTACCTTCTCCATCTGTGTGTGGTTCGGAGGGGCCACTCAACAGCAGAAAGACAAGCTGGAGCGTGTCGTGCACGCTGCTGGCAGGATCATTGGCCGTGATCTGCCCTCCCTAGCCTCTATCTACGCCCAGCGCATAGTGCGCAAGTCCCGTAAGATTGTGGCGGACCCCTCCCACCCTGCTTGTTCCCTCTTCCAGCTCCTTCCCTCTGGCCGTCGTTTCAGGTCCCTCAAAACGCGCACATGCCGTTTTCAGAACTCGTTCTTCCCCACGGCGGTGACGGAGCTCAACGCTGTCCAGAACCTCCCCAGGCAGCTTTGCCGCCGCTGATCCTGTCGGCGGTGCGCACACACTTCTCCACATCTATGACAGTGCCACTTTCTCTTTTGTGCTTCCTCTGGGTTATATGGACTGCTACTGAGTGTGGTTGGGGGTGGGGGGAGGGGTGGGGGAGGGGGTGGGGGTGGGGAAGGGTTGGTCTTCTTGTAGCTTTCACTTGCGCAGGGTTGTTTTTGTATTGTTCTATTGTATTCTTTTGTGTGGTGACGGGGGGTGGGATGGGGGTGGGGGGGTGGGGGGTACGTCTTAGTGGTCTTGTCTCTGTTCATATGTATTATTTATTGCCACTTAAAAGGGGGGTGGGTGGGTGGGTGTATCATCTTAGTTTGTTCCTCTTTTGTCAACAGTTCTTAAATAGTAACTTTAACTGTTCATTGTATATTGCCCCATTTACCAGTTAACCCTTTTGGTTTCAGGTGCAGTCTTATCTCTTGTCTGTGTGCAGCTGCGTGTGTGTCGTGAGTGAGGTACATCGGGAAATGTCCATGTTTTTTGTCATAAACGGCGTGTTAGGGTGTGTAAGCGATGCGTGTGTTTGGCTTTTTGTTTTGTTTCTTTTAGCCTTCATCACCTAGTTTTCCTCGTGCTCGTTTTTTAAATGATGTCACTTGGCGCAATAAATTACTGTGTGTACTGTGTGTGTGCATTGCGGGTTTTTTTGGTCAAAAGTTCTTAAGGCCATTTTGATTCTTTTGTCCTAAAACGCCTAAAAACCATAAAATGTTTGTTACTTTTTTTTAACCTAGAAATTTTTTCGTGTTTTACCGATAGCGCTCAGCTTAGGCCGCACCCGCCACCCCGCCTGACTGACTTAGCCTGTCCGGGGAGTTTCACCTAAACCCGGACGCGTTACTTTTTGTCACGTTTGTGTCCAACATCAGCGTCGGGCCCTGGAGTTAGGGCGAAGGGACCACCCGTTGAGAGTCAAACGTGGGGTGGAGTTAGAATATAAAGCTTCACCCGTTATTGATAAAAACCGAAAACATTTCTAAGTTATAAAAAAATTAACAAAACGTTTATGGTTTTTTATGCGTTTTAGGACAAAAGAATCAAAATGGTCTTAAGAACTGTTGACCCCAAAAAATCCCACAATAGCGGCCCTCCGTAAATGTGAACACATTCCACGAAATGGTATGGAAAGGTCCCTGAACATATTTTTGTCCAAATCATAGATATAGTGCTCCAACGTATGATTAGATTTAAATACCTTATAAAATGACTATATCTCACTTGTTTGTAATGTAGCGTCCCAACGTTTACTACAACGACTGATCAGTCTGTGTTTTAATTTCTTAATGAAAGTGTTTTCTGAATGGACTCTTTGCTGTCTTTAAATATCGTGGAACTCATAATTAAACATACTATTCTTAATCTTCATTTCCCTAAAAGTATTAGAATTTTTGTATCAATCATCATTTGATATATTGGGGGGCCTCTTAATCCATTTTCAATATTCATTGCCAGTATTTCATAGAACGTAGTAAAGCCCAGATATACAATGGATAGCGACATTTATCACCATAAATCATCATGTTAGGCGTTCAATTTGACACGTTGAAAAATCATTTTATCATGTACAGATAGACTCTCTCAATCTCTTCAGAATTGTGCACACCCGAATGCTTCATAAAGTAAAACTGGTTAGGTTTGAACATCGAATGCCTTGAAGATGACATATTCTAATCCAAGTGTGATTTTATGTATGATGTGAAGCTCCAATAGAATCCGATGATGGTCTAGTTCTGCTTAATGGACAGTTTCGTTTGCCTGATGTAGCGAGAATGAAGAATCCGCGCATTCGGCGTAGATGAGGTGACGATGATTGGCTACCAATATGCGTCTCATCACGGCAAATGGCACCAAATTCGAAAGCGATCGGCTAGGCGAATGCGGTCGCGGATAGGCACTGCTGATGGAAGAAGGTATAGCTGTGACTCCAGTCGCCGATAGATTCCATTGACCATCACTACGATTGTGCACGCCTGCTAGTACGGCGTCGAGACACTTCGCTTGATCAGCATGTTTTATTTGCAAATCGTTTATGGATCTGTGTACAAATAATAAAAGCAAATCTTACTCAGTATCAATATTCTCGATTACGTTTTGGTAGTAATCAAACTGTTTTCATAATTTGATGGAATTTGCAACTATCATCGACTAGTCTTTATTCCTCAAACAGTACGAACACATACGTCTTCTACTTCGTGGATATCAATTCCAGTTTGTATTCTAAAAAGATGGCAACTGCTATGGTTATTAGCTTGACCACAATGAACCATTCTCAGGTCAATACACTGTTTGAAGTGTTGGCAGGTGCACTGTCCTCGGCCTCACGTTCTGCAAAGGCGGAAGGATCCGCGCAGTTCAGCTGTTCGTCTCTCCTCAGCTTACTCATGAACAGTAGTCCGGCGGAAACAGATTTCCACGAAACGAGAAACGCAATCTTTATTGCAACGTTTTGGCACATATTGACAAAATAATCTTGCTTTGTATCAAGACGTGAGTGAAGTATATCATCTCATTTTATCTATATAACAGATGAAAGGAACGCTAAAGGAAGGAGTCGATAAAATGAAATGGAGTAAGTGGGTTTGGTTGGTTAATAATGAGTATGTATTTAATTACTTTCCGCTAATACTATTAAGACTCATTTGTTCAGGTCATCCGCGACGCCCAGCCGGAAGTGTGCACAGAAAGAAAGTGGAGTGCCAGGAAGGCCATCGAGAGTGCTGAACAGCAGTCTCAACTGCAGGAGGGGATTGGAGCTACACAGTACGACAAAGCAGGCCTGGGATGTCGGCGGAAAAAGTGGCTCTCAAGAGAGGATAAAAGAGACTTGTCTCTGACGAAATATGCCATGAGCTGGAGCAGGAGAGGAGGGCAAGAGCGGCAAGTCTCAAGAGGAACAGCGTACCTTGTGGAAGGACATGGACCCCGCGTGACTGACTTTGCACGCTGTGGGCGATGGACCCAGTTCGGCTCAGCATTGTCCTGCCTGCTACATATGACCTGCTTCCAACTAACACAAATCTGCATTGTTGAGGATTACCATCTTCGGACAAATGCAAACTGTGTGGCAAGGCTGAAACCTGAGAGCATGTTCTTGTTAGTTGTCAGAGAGCTCTTCCCCTTTTCACATGGAGGCACAACAAGCTTCTCACCATCCAGGCAGACGCCATGGTGGAGCAGTGTGAGGAGGCCAACCGATCCAGCAGCTCACAGAGAGATGGTCCAACCAAATTCCGAAAGAAAGACGAGACGGCATTGAAGAAAGCCCCCAGGGAACACTACAGGGGATCCCTGTTGCAGCGTGGCGGAGAGTGGAAAGTGCCAATGGCTCCGACAGGAAGACCCAAAGTGCCAGCGCAGGTGCCAAACTCCAGCCCTCTTTCAGACCTAGTGATATTGTCGGAAAAATTCCACTCACTCCTGCTCATAAAACTCAATCTCACCGGAGACAAAAAGCGTGGGCCCGTGAAAGAAAACGACTGCGTTACAACGACCTCTGTGAGCAGCGTAGGGCGAGAGGTTGGGATTGCCGTGCTCTGCCTGTCGCAGTCAGAAGCAAGAGCTTTTGTTACGACCCGGATTGCCCGAGGTCTACGTGGGTGAAAATATAACTCGACACGAGTACGGAATTTTGAAATTTGAAGAAGCTTTGTATTTTAGAACGAAACAACAATTTTGTACTACAATACGTTTGCAATATTCAACATAGCAAGTCACTCACACATTGCAAACACCGCTATCATCCCAGTATGTTGCCCAACAGCAATCTTTACTAAACCAAATCTGCAAAAACACCGCGGAACCTTAGAAGACAATAAACCGGTCTACTCACATGTCCATCACCACTCCCCGGTAGCACAACCTCGCCCCGCTCCCCGGCATCACAAAATCCGTCACACAGAGCCCAAGCCCATCGCATCGCCTCGCTCCCCGACAGCACAATACCAGGCTGTTCAACAAGAAGTGACGGGGAGCCCCGAACCGTGCAACCCTTGCTGCTTTTATTACAAATTTACGCCACTCAGTACCAAGGAACTCGTGTGGCACGAGAAATAACAAAATTAACCAACGTAATCAAAAATTAACATTGAGCACGTGCATTGCGCTCAGCGCCTTGACAGCCGCGCTCGTGACAGCTTTGCCAGCAGGTTCATGTTTGTGTTGTTTCCAAGCCTAGGTGCATGTTTGTGTTGTTTCCAATCCTAGGTTCATGTTTGTGTTGTTTCCAAGCCTAGGTTCATGTTTGTGTTGTTTCCAAGCCTAGGTTCATGTTTGTGTTGTTTCCAAGCCTAGGTTCATGTTTGTGTTGTTTCCAAGCCTAGGTTCGTGTTTGTGTTGTTTCCAAGCGTAGGTTCATGTTTGTGTTGTTTCCAAGCGTAGGTTCATGTTTGTGTTGTTTCCAAGCCTAGGTTCATGTTTGTGTTGTTTCCAAGCCTAGGTTCATGTTTGTGTTGTTTCCAAGCCTAGGTTCATGTTTGTGTTGTTTCCAAGCCTAGGCGAGCAGGCTAGACTGGACAAGTAGGTACAGTGGTAAAAAAGCTGCAATATGCTGCGGAAGCTGCTTCCCTTTGGATTTAGAGGAAACACATGCTGCCTTAATGGGCTTGATGTCATCCGCCTTTTGATTTCAATATACTTCCTGACGGCACAAAAGTGCCGCTCGGGGTCGGCTGCGCGAGTGCTACCGGAGCATGCCATGAAAGCACAAAGACATTGGCATCCCAGCTGATGAGGGATGTATCGGTGCAGGACAGGCTGTAAGCGATTCTCAATGTTACTAAAATATTATCCATACGAAACATTTATCAGTTACCCTCACATTTACATAGATAATATTTACGGCAACTCGGATCTGCGTGGTCGAGACACAAGTAACTAGATCCGGGAAAAGTGCAAAACATCGCTGGAGAGAAAGTATTGAAAACGCAAAAAAAGCTTCTAGCCAGATTTAGGTCAAAATTAAGTTTGATTTATTTCTAGCTTTTGAACCATTTTCTGGTATCTTCGAGAGTTCTAAAGATAATCACAGCATAAAAAGTGGTTTGATTAATATCTTTAGAGAAGTAGTCATCTTTCGTAACAACATTTTTTCCTAGCAATTTTATTTTCTTGCTCACATGAGAATTTGTTTTTGGGGACTTTCACCCCAGGTCGCCACAGCGCTGCTCCCACTACCCGGTTTTACTCTTTGATAGGAGAGGCAATGCCGGGCTAAGCACCTTGCCCAAGGATGCAGCTCTGAAATCTGTGTAGAACTGAACACTGCACCAGCTAGCCATACGGCGAGCGTCTTAACCACTACACTGCTAGAGTCCTTGTGGTCTGGACAGCACCAATTCTGCGAGGGTTGAATCGTAGATTTGGAACTCCCACGGCATCATGAATAGTGCACATGATTCAATTCTGCCAACGTCAATATATTGTGCACTCGCTATGCCCACTCATTTCTAATCCTGTTGTAAAATATGTTGTAAAACGCGTTTGACACCCTTTGCTAATAACTGTTCACACTTACGTCTGTTAGCTTAAATTGCCGTTTTCTCAGTCTTGCACTGCTTTAGAGCTCTAGTCCTGTACTATACCATGATGCTAATAACTCCAAATATTCACATCTAACTTTATGTACCTTTTGCTGGATCAAGCCGCATATGAAAGCTAAATAATTTTGGACTGATAAATTTGCCTCGATTTACCGTCGTTATTTTAAGCCAGAAAATCTCAGGTTGTATGGTGCGACATATTCTAAAGAAACAAAATAACCGAAAAGTTGCAGAGGTCAAACTCAATGCTGTTTTGTTAATTTTATTTTCTGACAGCTTTCAGCTGATTGCAATAATAATTCCAGCTATAGTATATAACTAAAATTTTTACGAATATAGACGCGTGTACCTGGACGCCTAAATTCTATATGAACTACTCGATGACCTAACACTTCTTGAAAAAAGGCAGCTCTAGCTTTATCACGAATAATGAACTGCTGAATGGAGTATTTGGACTGTAACTAGCAGCTTTGCAATGGTGGCAGCTGGCTTTCTCCGTCTTTGGCGTGCCAGACCCCAAGCACTTCGCTTCACAATGAGGCCGCACATGTGTGGCTCGAAGTCCCTCCAAGCCTGCACTGAAGATTTGGCCTTTACTGCGCCAGACTCGTAACGCCTAGAGAGTGAGTGGTGTCACTGGTTAGCCGAGTGCGTAATGACTAGTTCCAGTGGGGATGCAATGGCGGGCTGCTCTTGTCTGCATCAATACCAATGCATTTCAGAGAGGACCGCTGAGAATTAGGGAAGGTAGGAGGTCCATTGACAATTCACCAAATTACGAGATTGCTGTGACGAGGTGAGGTGGGTCGCACGAGATGGAGTCGAATAGATGCCTGTGAAGAGGTGGTGGGCATTTGGCAAAAATGGAATTAATGTCGGGGAGGAAGTGAAGCATTGACGTAGCAACGGGAGCATGAAGAAAGGACCTGGTATTTATTACGAGGCGGACGTAAAGGATGGGGAATGGAGGTGGGGGGTGGGGGAATTAAGGGGGATTTCACCACGAAAAAGCGAGCAATAGCTAACTAATCTGACGGAAAATGAGCCACACGAGGTCTACGCTCGAGAAAGCCAATGCTGTTGCGAGGTCCTGAGAGCATGCTCACGTCTGCAGAGCCACAGTTCGCTCATTAGCTGGTCACTATGGAGTAGAATGAGCTCCGCGCTTGCCAGCCCTGGAGACCGTGAGGGCTATCAATTGCATGAGACGTCTCTGTAAAACTCTTTGATGTCAACGGTCATGGGCGAGGAATGAATAATTGAGAATTAGGACGTAATCATTAGGCCTGAATTTTCCCATATCACACGGGATCTTGGAGAATATTTCCCAGACCGCACCACCAATTGATCATTCTGGGAGCATGCAGAGAACCAAATTGATCGACATGCTTGGATCTGAAAGTCCATATATTTGCCAGGAGATGGCAGAGCTATAAAATGCGAAGAAAAAATTTTAAGCGTCAAACTCGGTCCCGAAGCAAAAGGAATTTCTCATGTCTTTGTAATGAGTTTTTCTTCCATACTTCACATCACATCACATGGAAGCGTCACCTAATCATACTTTAGTTTCTTTATGGTTTATGGAGTAAACATACGCGGATAACTGTTTGTGCATATTTATCGTGACGTTGATGTGATGAAGTATCAAAAAACAAAATGAAGCGAAGAAGACGACACAGCTTCGGTACTACATCTCCATCGTTTTGCATTCTATACAACCTAATGATGTTCCTGTGGTCACTGATGCGGAAGGGGTGGGTGAGGAATGGAGGTACATAAGTTACAAAAAGCAAGGAGATGACAGTCGTAAACACGGCAAATCAGTAGCGGTCAAATGGTGGTTGGTGCAAGATGAAATGTAAAGAAGGAAATGAGGTAGGCAAAGGGACAATTAAAAAAAACATTGAGCTTGGAGGTATAGATGCAATTAATAAGAGGAGTTTAGAGAAGGACACAGTTGGAAAATAAACGAGAGAGTAAAAGGTTAAAGATTTAAAATGCGCGTCTAACAAGATACTGATCTGTTAATCACCAGCACAAGCGATATTGAAAGCTAGGGCAGATTCTATAGAGGTTTAGTTGAGAAATATGAGGAACAGAGAAAACTAGTCATTTCTTAATCGTTTGAGGTTGACTTTGCTATTTGTGTATAAATTATGTCCAATCAAATGTTCAAAAGGCGGAATGAGTCTGACTTATAATGAACCATTTCCACAAGGCAGAATTTCAGGTAAAGTAGTTTGTCAGGACACAGGACACCCTTTCAAGACACAGCAGAACACACCATAAAATAGCACAACATTACCTAACAGTACAGCAACAGTCAAACTAATACAACACATCACAGCACAACACATCACAAGATGTCTCTCTCTTTCTCTCTCTCTCTCACTCTCTCTCTCTCTCTCTCTCTCTCTCTCTCACTCGCCACTGGACCACCGGGCAGAGCAGACGTGGTTCGCGTTGCTCCCACAGCGAGCAGTGGACTGTGTTATGGCCACCGAGTTGGAGTATTAGCTACTGCATTGTACAACAAGTAACGATATCCAGAACAATGTGAGTGTTCAACTACCGATTGTTCCTTGCTGGATGCTCCTTTTGTTGTTGTTGTTGTGTTGGACATGTTAAAGAGGGCAAATGGAGTGAACCTTCGCCGTGCCGATATGAGACACACAGGACCTAGTATGGCAACCGTGACCTAACTGTGCTTCAGGTACGACAACACTACTCTTGTGTACAGCATAGACATCATCTCGATTGTATGTTTCAGACACTACATTAAAACAGATTGCTGCAGAAGAATGGTCACAAAATCTTTTGGAGATGAATGGCGTACTGTGGTAGGAAGCTCTCCGAGTTAACTCCCTATGAAGGTCTGTCGACCTGTCAAATCACCGATTAGTGCTCACCCCGGGTGAACCAATTGGATTGGTTGGGTGAGCAGATAAAAGGCGGCATTGCAGTCTATTGGTGTGCATTAATGAATCGAAATACGACAAGCAAAAGCGTCTACGAGCGACTACGGTAAGAGCCCTAAGTCATTTTAGTATGATTTTATTCGGCTTCTACCCGTAGCCTGGGCAAACTCGCGTGCCCTCCCTAGGGTCGGGGCATTACTCGGGCATCCTGCCACACTGGTGTCAGAAGTAATGTCGACCCCACACCGTCTATGGTTGATGGACGGTTTGGCGCATTTGGAGACCTGCCACGGCAGCAAAGACAGCTGTGG
>JAWQFJ010020550.1:57500-60000 GCA_034096865.1 Theodoxus fluviatilis | reverse complement strand
ATACAATTACAAGACAGAGGGGTATGTCGACTTTCGAGGGAAAACTTCGGTGGCGCCTATGTTAAAACCACCACACAAAACCAGATGCACAGTGTATGTTGCGACGAGAACAAACTACAGTCACACACATTCACACAGTCTCACACAGTCACACACAGTCACACACAATCACACACAGTCGCACACAGTCACACAGTCACACACAGTCACACACATTCACACACAATCACACACAGTCTCACAGAGTCACACACAGTCACACACAGTCACACAGTCACACACATTCACACACAATCACACACAGTCTCACACAGTCACACACAGTCACACACAGTCACACACAGTCACACACAGTCACACAGTCACACAGTCACACACAATCACACACAGTCTCACAGTCACACACAGTCACACACAGTCACACACAGTCACACACAATCACACACAGTCACACACAATCACACATGGAACACACAGACTTACAAACAGACAAGTAACATGTTTACTGTGGATCTATTTCATTACAGAGTGGACATCTAACTTACGCAAATGAATGGTGTGCAGTGTTGCATTGTATATGACATTTTCTCCCTTTCAATGCACTGAATGCAAGGTTGATCCTCAGATATTTTCATCGTAATGCTGTTGTTGTCCGCGATACGTGTATGGTCATTTCACAGCGCTGTCACACACTTTTACCGTCATAATTACCAGCGCACAAATTCTAATTCTGCATTATTGTTTATCGGTGGATATATTTTGGGCACCATCTCGATCCTCATAGCACGGACTGAAACATGTGTTTGTCTAGCACTGAAAGGGAACGTTATTCCAAACTAAAAGAAGACATTTTTCTTTAGTGAAAATATGCATTTCTCGAGCTTGAGCCTTATGCACAAACAAAAAGAACGGACCCCTGTAAAATTTCATGTTATCGGCAACATAGATCTTTTTTCAGTAGCCCTGGGGTGATATTTTCCAGACGCTGACATCGATGATTGTGGAACCCCTGGTAGCAAACGGGGATTACGGTTAGATCGGGTTCATCACCAATAGATAATGGTGATGACGATGATGGAGGTGGAGATGACGATGATGTGGATCATGGTCATGGTTATGATGATGATAATAATGAGAAGGGTAAGGATGCAAATCATCAAAATAGTTTTCTTTCCATTGATGTTTGTACTTCGTCCTTTCCTGAATAAAAGTTTTGTGTTTTTTTTATTTAGAAAAAAAAGAGTTCATCATCAAGAATCCTTCGATGTCATCTCACCAGTTTTGAAAAATATGGTATTTCAAAGAGTGTTACTTCAACATTCTTCCTGACAAGGTCTGAGAAGCTCATGGGTGGCACTCCTCCCTTCGTGGACCTCCCAGAGGTAAGATAGACTACTCTGATTGATTTGTGTCCGTGCGGTCTCCACTGTGCTGGTAGGTGTCGCTGTGGCCTTCAAAACGAGACCATAGATGTGCGCCTTTACCTCCTCTCCCAGCATGGTTCCCACGGAAAGGGAAACGAACTGCTTGTCTATAAATAGCTTTTTGAGTGTGTGTACATGACACACACACACACACACTCTCTCTCTCTCTCTTTCTCTCTCTCTCTCTCTCTGTCTCTCTCTGTCTCTCTGTCTCTCTCTCTCTTTCTCTCTCTCTTTCTGTATCTGTCTCTCTGTGTCTCTCTTTGTATCTCTCTCTCTCTTTCTCTCTCCTCTCTCTCTCTCTCTCTCTTTCTCTCTCTCACTCACTGTTGAAGATCTCCAAGAGGTGATGAAGAAGATCACTGAGAACGTGTCTCGTGGCCTGCAAGAGCACATGGTAGCATTGAGAAGTGGAATAGCTGAGGCTTGTGCATCAAGGAACGTCACTGATGCCACTCCATCCCTCCCGTCCACGTCTGCCGAAAGGCCGGAATGATTCGGAGACCGCCTACAAGAGGACCTGCCTGGCATCACCAAAACAAGCCCCTGACGACACCCGACTTGCAGCTCGTCGAAGATCAGCTGTTCATCATCGTTGCAAGAATGCTGATGTAAACAAGACCGAAAGAAGTAGAACGCCGCCGACACGTCAGCAACCTGCACGGGCTGCACGCAAAACTTGAACTTTTCGTTTGACTAATGAAACTTTCCCGTGCGTGATCCGCGAGCCGAAACTGGCCGCCAGTTTTGATGAGCCACTTGTACATTATGTGTTTTCATTCGCGTTATTCCCAATGTAACAGGCCGGTGGTCTTAACATTAAACTTGTTCAGTTCAGTTCAGTTCTCTGTCTGTCTGTCTGTCTCTCTCTCTCTCTCTCTCTTTCTGTCTCTCTCTGTCTCTCTCTCTCTCTTTAGGTAGGTGTGCGCGCGCACGTGCGTGTGTGTGCGTGCACGGGTGAGCGTGTTTGCAATATACAGAGAGAGAGAGAGAGAGAGAGAGATTGTAATGAATGAGTAGGCGTATAAACGTGTATGGTGTTTTTCCTGCTAGCACACACATTGCCCGTGTATTCA
>JAWQFJ010020550.1:47500-52500 GCA_034096865.1 Theodoxus fluviatilis | reverse complement strand
GAAGTGATTTTCTTATCTGTCCAGTTGATTTCACAATTGCATGCTCGGGAATGTGTGATAATTGAACGGTCGTCTCGGACGATCTGCATGTTTGTATTTTTCATGTTTTGAGTTGACGACTCCGACAACTTGCATGCTTGAATTTGTTCTGCTGGTGTACCTTCCATGTTTGAGGGAAGTGTCGGTTCGGACGATTGACTGATTTTCATTGTGGTTTCTGCTTTGTTTTGTTTTTTGAATTGGCCATTTGCACGCTGTTATGCTTGCTTGACATAATGAATTGTTGAAGGGAATTTGCATGGGTTTTGCACTGAAGGGGTGTAGATTAGCAGTACAGTGTAGCATTGAATAATTTGGATCACATTGTTATATTTTGACATGGAAGAGAAGCCAACCAAGGTTGATCCATTGGTTCGGGTTGACCCATTTCATGTGTACAAGATGAAGGCTGAAAGTCTGGGATTGGAAGGTCTGGAAATGACTAGATTATGTACAAGAACGGGCGAGAGAAGAGAGACAGAGAGAGAGCGGGAAGAGCACGAGAAAGAACGAGAGAGGCAAGAGAAAGAACGAGAGAGGCAAGAGCGCGAGAAAGAGCGTGAGCGGGAAGATCGCGAGAAAGAACGAGAGAGGCAAGAGGGCGAGAAAGAGCGTGAGGAGGAGAGAGAGCATGAAGAACGAGAGAGGCAAGAGCGTGAGCAGGAGAGAGAGCGGGAAGAGAAAGAACAAGAGAGGCAATTTGAATTGGAGAAACTAAGAGTGGGAAAGGATGTATCCTCCACTCCTTCGAAAAAAATTGCGGCAAGTCCAAAATTGCCGTACTTTGATGACAAAACGGACGAGATGGATAGTTATCAGTTCCGTTTTGAGAAGTACGCGGGGGCAGTGGGATGGGACAGACGGGATTGTGCTACGCTGCTTCCATCTCTTTTGAAGGGCAAAGCTATCAACACATACCATGAGCTATCGATGCGAGAGTCTCTCTCCTATGACGAGCTCAAAAAAGCGTTCTTGCGTACCTTCCAGTGTTCCGCAGAGGGTTACCGGTCTCGCTTCCGCGCCTTGAGGCCTCATCAGGGCGAAAGTATGCTGACCTACTTGAGTCACTTGAGGCATCTCCTGAATCGGTGGATAGACCTGTCGCGGGTCGAGAAAACCTTCGAAGGCATCATCAATCTGGTCTTGAGGGAGCAGATTCTCGCTTCTTGCTCGGCCAGTTTCTTTCCTAAAGGAGCGAGATTACGGGTCGGTGCAAGACTTGGTGGCCGATGCCGAAAGGTATCGAGAGGCACACCCATCTCAGTCCATGTCTGCCAAGGCTGCAGCTGATGTGTGGTCAGCAGGGGTTGCTGCTCCCGTTATGGCACCTTCACTTCCTAGTTCGAACTCCCAAGGGGTGCAGCGGGGTCGAGCATTTTTCCGTCCAGGACCCCGCAGAGGGCTTTACAGGGGAGGGCGTACGGACACTGAGAGATCTCAGCCTCCAGATACGGAAATCAAGTGTTGGTACTGCGGGGAGGCAGGCCATAAGATACAGACTTGTCCAACGAAACCCGCCCCAGGGGGCCAGGTTACGGCATCTTGTATCGTGGTGCCGTGTGGAGACTCAGGGGAATTTGCTTCGTCTGGCAGTCGGGATCAGATGCCTGACGTCAGCAGTGCCATGGCGTCGGTAAATGACGTGCCCAGTTCTTTGCGAGTCTGCTCGGGTCGGTTGAATGGACGTCGGTTCAGGTTATGCTTGACTCAGGGTGCTCGACCGTCGGGGTTCGTCGATCCTTCCTTACTCAGGATCAAATCACGGCTCGCGTGCTGCGTTTCGACAGTTCGCAGGCGATATTGTCGAGCTACCAGTCGCACGGGACAGATTGGATACTCCAGTTTTCAGGGAGAGGTTAATGCTTGCGTCATCGATAATCCCGTATGTGACGTCATTCTGGGTATGATTCCGGGAGCTCAGTTCCAATGCACAGAGATAGTGGGGGCTGTGCAGACGAGGGCACAGGCTCGGGCTGAGGTGAAGTCCTTCCGTCCTCTACTTACGGCAAATTGTCCTCAGTTAGACATCACCCCTCAGAGGGTGCAGTCCTTGCAGAGGTCTGATGTTTCTCTTACCCCATGCTTCCAAAAGGCCAAAGACCAGCATCGAGAGGAGGGGTCTCGAACTATCGTTTCTTTCCAGATCAGAGACGGTCTCTTGTACCGACAATTGACTCACAAGTCTCATGGCTCGACGCGTTGGCAATTGGTAGTTCCCGTGGAATTGCGCCAGTCGGTGCTTACTGCGGTTCATGACAGTACCTTCTCGGATCATCAAGGACTTCATAGTACCATGATCCGATTGAAACCCTCATTCTATTGGCCTGGGTACCGTAGGGATGTGGCGCTCTCCTGTCACTCGTGTGGGGTGGGTCGGCGGACTGCTGTCACGAGCGCGGCTGTCAGTGCGCTGAGCGCAATTCTCGTGCTGCAGGTTCATTGTTGATTACGTTAGTGAAATTTGTGATTTCTCGTGCCACACGAGTTTGTTGGTGCTGAGTTGACATAATTTTGCAATAAAAGCAGCAAGGGTTTGATGGTTCGGGGCTCCCCATCACTTCTTGTTGAAGAACAGCCTGGTATTGTGCTGTCGGGGAGCGGGGCGATGTTATGAGCTTTGGCTCTGTGTGGCGGATTTGATGAGCTTGGGCTCTGGGTGGCGGATTTGTGCTGTCGGGGAGCGGGGCGATGTTGTGCTGCCGGGGAGTGATGCGGTGGTTATGTAAGTAAATTGGTTCATTATTTACTAGAGTTACGCGGTGATTGCTGTGTTGCAAGTTTCCACGATTACTGCTGTGTTTGCAGTGTTGAAGTGTCCTGCAGTGTTTGGCGGACATGAGTGAATTGCTGTGTCTGCAATTCTGAGAGTGCTACATCTGTGTGTTGCCGTGTATTGATGTCTTGCAGATTGTTGTATAAAGTCATTGTCTGTTTTAGAATACAAACCTTCAAATTCCGTACTCGTGTCGACTTATACTTTCACCTATTTAGACCTCGGGCAATCCGGGTCGTAACAACTGCTCCAAAAGGGAGGGTGAAGCCCGTTCCCTTGCAGAAGACTCCACTCATTGAAACCCCGTTCCAAAGGGTGGCCGTGGATCTTGTTGGCCCATTGACTCCTCCTTCGTCCAGGGGAGACAAGGGTATCCTCGCGTTGGTCGAGGTGGCGGCCCGCTGTCCGGAGGCAGTGGCTCTACGCTCGATTGAGACGGAGGCCGTGGTAGAAGCGCTGGTGTCCATTGTTTCCCGCACAGGGGCGCCCGAGGAAATGCTCCTAGACTTGGGGTCGCCGGAGTGAGACTACACAAGTTGAAGGAACTTGTTCGGCTTGATTGGTGGGGGGGAGTGGGGGGGGGGGGGAGGGGAGGGGGGGTTGTTACGAATCGAATGTGCCAAAGAGTGTGTGCACGTGATTGTGTTTTGACTGTGATTATTTTTAGCATGCGTTAGTGACGTAGTGACTGAGGAGTGTTCAGTTGTGAGCGGATGATCCGATTGATTGTATATTTGCCGAGTAAAAGCTGTGTGCGACACTCGAGCGAATGAACCCCAGGGAGACGGGTGAGTGGTGATTTTATCCGTTATCATTCTATATTGTAAACAGAGTGGATGTATGATGATTGATAGTGAAGGAACGGATGAGTTTGCAGTGTTTTCAGGGTTATTCGGCATGGTAACGAGTCCCAGAGACGCTAGCTGAGGCTCGGAGCTCTACTGGCGGGAACCGGTGTGGAGACTGTCGGCGGGGGCCGCTTGAGCGTTTGTAGACCGATGGTCGGCGGGGTCTGCACGTTAGCTCCTGTGAGCCCTGGTGTGGGCCGGGGCTGTTGAGTGATTGTGATTGTGGCGAATACACTCATTTATATATCTGTGCTGGTGTTGGTGTTTTTTCTTGTTATTTTCATTGTGCGGGCTAGGCTAACCCGAGGCCCAGTTAGCCGCTCCATAACACTCTGGCACATGACTTTCTGTCGGGGTTTACACCTTTAGCCTCTGTCTCTCCCGGGACTCTCATCACAAGAAAGCGAGGCTACTTACCCATAGCTGGGGGTTCGGTCCGTGAGTATCAAGGCGTATCCACACGCATACATAGATGGGCCATGCATTCCGCAAGTCCAATGGCTAAACCCTCTCCAAGCTCCTTGCAGCTTCGCCTGAAACTTTACGGTGCCCAGTTTTCACCTGTTGCTAAGTGGAGGCGCTGTATGGGACGCTCTACAGAGACTGTGTACAGACAGGAGTGACTTGTACTCTCTTCTCTTTTCGCAAGGCTGCAGAGCAGCGGTGCTAGACAACTGTAAGGGCTAAAAGCGAGAGGTGCAAAGAATACAGCCCCTTCGCCAACACATTAGACACTTCACGTAGCCTTTGACTTCGCGCTGGTCATCAGTATGAAGAAGACGTACGTCCTGGGACAGAATACAGAGGCACTGCCGAGCATCACCATCGACGACTGCAAAATCGACGTCATGCATCAGTTCACGTACCTTATCTCCACCATCACCGACCACCTCTCCTTGGATGCAGAGATCTGCCAGATGATCGGAAAAGTAGTTTCTCGCTCGCCTCACGACCCGTGTGTGGGCAAACCCCAAGCTGACAGGGAAGACGAGGATCGAGATCTACCACGCCTGTGTCATCAGCACACTGGCGTGCGGTAGCGAGACATATATACAACATATGCCAGACAGGAGAGAAGACTCAACGTATTATACCTGAGATATATCTGCCGTTTCCTGGGCATATCCTCGAAAGACAAAGTGTCCAACGCGGAGGCTGGGCCGTGCTCATCCCATAATGGATGACCGGACACCAAAATACATCCTCTATATGGAGCTGGCTACTAGGAGGAAAGCCACTGGCTGCCCCCAGCTGATATATGGGGACGCCTGCAAGAGGGACATGAGGGAGCTCGACATCGGCACGGAGTCCAGGGAGGGCCTTGCAGCTGACAGCACAGA
>JAWQFJ010020550.1:17500-45000 GCA_034096865.1 Theodoxus fluviatilis | reverse complement strand
GGCGTGAGAGGAATTCATTTGGCATTCACTTTGCGCCTCCCACTTGTGAACAGAGCGTGCCCTCCAAGTGCCCCGAGCACCATCTTTCTTCCCTTCTCTGTGCCCCCTCCCCCTCCTGACATCCCCCCCTCCTCATCTCCACTTCTCTCTCTCTTCCCTCCTCCATCTCTTTACCTCTCCCCCCCCCCTTTTCCCCCTTCATTTTTGACTCACATGCGAAGCAAAAGTGAGTCTATGTACTGAGCCGTTTCGTCCGTCCGTCCGTCCGTCCGTCCGTCCGGGCGTCCGTCCGTCCGTCCGGGCGTAAAAAACTTAAACGTTGGATTTTTCTCGGAGACTATTAAGTCTATCAACACCAAATGTGGCATGATGGTGTATGATGACAAGGCCTCAAAAAACATACATAGTGACTTGACCTTGCTTCAAGGTCAAGGTCACAGGAGCCATAAATGTGGTCTCAAAAACAGTCATTTTTCACATTTTCCCAATTTTCTCCCACGTTATTGAGAATGGCGACCTTAGCTACAAGTGGTATATAGGTCAAAGCAAGCCCTACCTTTGATACCAGTTTGGTTGACCTTGCTTCAAGGTCAAGGTCGCAGGAGCTCTTCAAAGTTGGATTGTATACATATTTTGAAGTGACCTTGACCCTGAACTATGGAAGATAACTGTTTCAAACTTAATAATTATGTGGGGCACATGTTATACTTTCATCATGAGACACATTTGGTCACATATCATCAAGGTCAAGGTCACTTTGACCCTTATGAAATGTGACCAAAATAGGGTAGTGAACCACTAAAAGTGACTATATCTCATGGTAGAAAGTGCCAATAAGCACCATTGTGCTTCCTATGTCTTGAATTAACAGCTTTGTGTTGCATGACCTTGGATGACCTTGACCTTGGGTCAAGGTCACATGTATTTTGGTAGGGAAAATGTGTAAAGCATTTCTTAGTGTATGATGTCATTGGTAGGTTTAGTTGTTTGACCTTGACCTTGAAGGTCACCTGAAAGTCAAGGTCATATAAAGGTCAAGGTCAAGCATGTGAGTCGTATGGGCTTTGCCCTTCTTGTTTCCTCTTTTCCCCACCAATTGCAACTTCACCTTTGCTGTATGTTCTCTCCTTTCCGCGTCGTGCTCTCCTATTCTTCGCCCATTATGGAAGAACGTGGGATCAACGGTTCCCACTGTTTCGTAACATCATGACATTGAGAGGTCTGTTTTCAGGGTCGTCTGTCTAGATTGCCCATACGATATAGGTGGGCGCTGGATGAAAAATCTGTTTGGCGCAGATTGTTTCATCAGATTTGCGTTTGACACATACCTCGATCGAGCAGAAGTTGACCTTTAAGTGTTACGAAACGAAAGTTGTTTTTTTCCTCATTAACCTTCAACTTCAACCTATGCAGTTCTCGGAGTGTTTTTTCCCCACGAGCCGAAATTATGGATAAAGGAGTGGGTGAATGAGTGAAGTTATGGATAAAGGAGTGGGTGAATGAGTGAAGTTATGGATAAAGAAGTGGGTGAATGAGTGAAGTTATGGATAAAGGAGTGGGTGAATGAGTGAAGTTATGGATACAGGAGTGGGTGAATGAGTGAAGTTATGGATAAAGGAGTGGGTGAATGAGTGAAGTTATGGATAAAGGAGTGGGTGAATGAGTGAAGTTATGGATAAAGGAGTGGGTGAATGAGTGAATGAAAGTTATGGATAAAGGAGTGAGTGAATGAGTGAATGAAAGTTATGGATAAAGGAGTGAGTGAATGAGTGAATGAAAGTTATGGATAAAGGAGTGAGTAAATGAGTGAAGTTATGGATAAAGGAGTGGGTGAATGAGTGAATGAAAGTTATGGATAAAGGAGTGAGTGAATGAGTGAATGAAAGTTATGGATAAAGGAGTGAGTGAATGAAAGTTATGGACAAAGGAGTGGGTGAATGAGTGAAGTTATGGATAAAGAAGTGGGTGAATGAGTGAAGTTATGGATAAAGGAGTGGGTGAATGAGTGAAGTTATGGATAAAGGAGTGGGTGAATGAGTGAAGTTATGGATAAAGGAGTGGGTGAATGAGTGAAGTTATGGATAAAGGAGTGGGTGAATGAGTGAAGTTATGGATAAAGAAGTGGGTGAATGAATGAAGTTATGGATAAAGGAGTGGGTGAATGAGTGAAGTTATGGATAAAGGAGTGGGTGAATGAGTGAAGTTATGGATAAAGGAGTGGGTGAATGAGTGTAGTTATGGATAAAGAAGTGGGTGAATGAGTAAAGTTATGGATAAAGGAGTGGGTGAATGAGTGAAGTTATGGATAAAGGAGTGGGTGAATGCGTGAAGTTATGGATAAAGGAGTGGGTGAATGCGTGAAGTTATGGATAAAGGAGTGGGTGAATGAGTGAATGAAAGTTATGGATAAAGGAGTGGGTGAATGAGTGAATGAAAGTTATGGATAAAGGAGTGGGTGAATGAGTGAAGCTATGGATAAAGGAGTGGGTGAATGAGTGAATGAAAGTTATGGATAAAGGAGTGGGTGAATGAGTGAATGAAAGTTATGGATAAAGGAGTGGGTGAATGAGTGAATGAAAGTTATGGATAAAGGAGTGGGTGAATGAGTGAAGTTATGGATAAAGGAGTGGGTGAATGAGTGAATGAAAGTTATGGATAAAGGAGTGGGTGAATGAGTGAATGAAAGTTATGGATAAAGGAGTGGGTGAATGAGTGAAGTTATGGATAAAGGAGTGGGTGAATGAGTGAAGTTATGGATAAAGGAGTGGGTGAATGAGTGAAGTTATGGATAAAGGAGTGGGTGAATGAGTGAAGTTATGGATAAAGGAGTGGGTGAATGAGTGAAGTTATGGATAAAGGAGTGGGTGAATGAGTGAAGTTATGGATAAAGGAGTGGGTGAATGAGTGAAGTTATGGATAAAGGAGTGGGTGAATGAATGAAGTTATGGATAAAGGAGTGGGTGAATGAGTGAAGTTATGGATAAAGGAGTGGGTGAATGAGTGAAGTTATGGATAAAGGAGTGGGTGAATGAGTGAAGTTATGGATAAAGAAGTGGGTGAATGAATAAAGTTATGGATAAAGGAGTGGGTGAATGAGTGAAGTTATGGATAAAGGAGTGGGTGAATGCGTGAAGTTATGGATAAAGGAGTGGGTGAATGCGTGAAGTTATGGATAAAGGAGTGGGTGAATGAGTGAAGTTATGGATAAAGGAGTGGGTGAATGAGTGAAGTTATGGATAAAGGAGTGAGTAAATGAGTAAAGTTATGGATAAAGGAGTGGGTGAATGAGTGAATGAAAGTTATGGATAAAGGAGTGGGTGAATGAGTGAATGAAAGTTATGGATAAAGGAGTGGGTGAATGAGTGAATGAAAGTTATGGATAAAGGAGTGGGTGAATGAGTGAAGTTATGGATAAAGGAGTGGGTGAATGAGTGAATGAAAGTTATGGATAAAGGAGTGGGTGAATGAGTGAATGAAAGTTATGGATAAAGGAGTGGGTGAATGAGTGAATGAAAGTTATGGATAAAGGAGTGGGTGAATGAGTGAATGAAAGTTATGGATAAAGGAGTGAGTGAATGAGTGAATGAAAGTTATGGATAAAGGAGTGGGTGAATGAGTGAAGTTATGGATAAAGGAGTGGGTGAATGAGTGAAGTTATGGATAAAGGAGTGGGTGAATGAGTGACTGAACAAATGAGCGAGTGAGTAACGAATGAATGAATGAATGAATATAAGAATAAGTGGGATGCATATATAATAATGAATGGATGGATGGATAGGATTCGTGAATAATGAATGAATGGATAGATGATGTATGGATAGAAAGAAGATGATGGATGAACTAATAAATGAATAAACGAATGAATAAAACATTCAAACGAACTAATGAATAAATTAACGAACGAATGAATGAATGAACAAACGGACGAGCTAAGCAATGATTAACTTTACCGTTGTTCAGTCATCCCGGACATTGCAGAATCAAAACAAGTCAAAGGAACAACACAATAAACATTTTCCTTTGAATACATGCTCCGGTGATGTCATTACGTCTTTTCAATAAGGAACATCGGGATTAGTGATAAGTCCGCAGCGGTTCAGAATAGCATATCCTGAACCAAGGGAGCGTGTCCTAGTGGAAGAAAACGACAGGAAAGTTTGAACTTGAAATTTGCGTGTGAATAAACCAACATGAAGAAACAAGCAAACTAAAAACAGAGACAAGAGGAAATATGAAGAGTTCGTGGATGTTGAACATGGAAGATGTTATTAGCTGTGGTAGAGCGCTTGATAGTGTTTTAACCATTGATTCTTTTCAAGCTCTAAGTTAAAAGATATTTCAAGACTGGCGGGTTTTTTTCTTTCTTCTGCTTTTTCATCTTCAAGCGTATTTAATCTATTTCTTTTGTGCTAAGCCACGTTACACGTTGGACATCCTCACTTTCCCTTGTTGTCAAGTTCGCAAACTTTGAATAAAATATTGACTACAGTTGACACCGTCAAAGTTGTGAGTATGAAGAGAAGTCCATAATACAGCGAAATCAGGGCTTTCTCCTTCTGTCCAGTGTCACGTTAAATAGACACATTACTTTCTGCAATTCGTTTGTTTGCTTGTTTTTTGTTTGTTTGCTTGTTTGTTTGCTTGTTTGTTTTTTGTTTGCTTGTTTGTTTTTTGCTTGCTTGCTTGCTTGCTTGTTTGTATGTCCCAGTCCATTGGCCGTCATCAGCAGTGCGACAAGGACATCTACGCGCGTAATCTCAATGCACTGGGGATCGGCGTAATCACCCAAAAGGCAACTCCTTGTGATAGACACGCCTGGAGACAAGGGTGCAGAGGGATCTCTCCCGGGTGGAGAGGGACCTCTTGGAACCTACGAGTGACAAGCGCCTCCAGAAGACGGCACAACTCCAGGTGGACAGCCAGATTTCAACCTGCAGATGCGGTTGCTGCGGCTTGGACTGCCAACTCCAAAGTCACAGCAAAATGTGTCGACGGGGGGGGACAAGCATCCAGCAGCACAAATGTATGCTCTACGAGGGTTGGCAGACGCATACTACGACCGTCTTCATGCAGCTTCAAAAAGTGAGATGGGTCACTGACTTCATTCGGGAAGAAGGATAAAAGGTGAATCAAGGGGAAGAGATGGGGGATATCTAAAATGCTCCTACGCTTTTTTAATATCAAAGATCCTCATAAATTACGACATCTTCATTTTTACATTAATCATTTCTCTTCATGATCTTCTTATTTAGCCTTTCATACAGGTTAATTACTTCTCTCCGCCCCACCCCCCCACCCCCCACCCCCAACCCCCCACCCCTTCCTCGTCTTCGCACCATCTTTTCTACTCTGTATCTCGCTTTACTCCTTCCCCTCTCCCTCCCCCCTCTGCGACTGCTGCAGGACCTCTTCGTCAATTTGTTTTCATTTCTCTGTGTGTGTGTGTGTGAGTGTGTGTGTGTGTGTGTGTGTGTGTGTGCGTGCGTGCGTGCATGTGTGCGCGCGCGCGCATGTGTGATCAAAACTGCATTCGGAAAAAAAGGGTACATAGCTCCGAACAGAGGTGCCTCTTAAAGAGTCCTCCCACGCTGTGTGGTCCATTTCTTTTCCTGTCTTAAAATATATATTTCCCTCTCAGACTCATTTTACCCTATATGAGGATAGTTTTTGATCGACCCCCTTTTTTCCCTCCTCTGTCAGTTTCATAGAATCCATCCCTATTCATTCTACTCCGTGTGTCCGTCCGTCCGTCGGTCCGTCGGTACCCTCCCCCCCTCTCCCTCCCTCCTTCTCTCTCTCTCTCTCTCTCTTCCTCTCTCTCTCTCTCTCTCTCTCTCTCTCTCTCTCTCTCTCTCTCCTCTCTCTCTCTCTCTCTCTCTCTCTCTCTCTCTCTCTCTCTCTCTCTCTCTCTCTCTCTCTCTCTCTCTCTCTCTCTCTCTCTCTCTCTCTCTCTCTCTCTGGCTCTCTCTCTCTCTCGCTCTTGCTCTCTCTCTCTCTCTCTCTCTCTCGTTCACGCTGCCTCTGACACTGTCTCTTTCTGTCTCTGTGAGTGTGCCTCTCTCTCTCTATCTGCCTCTGACATCGTCTCTATCTGCCTCTGCGTCTCTCTCTCTCTCTCTCTCTCTCTCTCTCTCTCTCTCTCTCTCTCTCTCTCTCTCTCTCCCTCCCTTCACCCTCGCTCTTTTCCCCCTTCCCCTCTCTCTCCCCTCCCCTATCCCTCCCGAAACACATACGTCGCACACGCACACACAAGCGCGCGCGCACACCAATGCATACATACACACACACACTCACGCACGCAAGCAAGCTCGCACACACAAACACACACACACGCACATACACACACGAACACACATACACACACGCACACACACACTCACACACAGGCACGCATGCGTGCGCGCACAAACACACACACACACACTCACCCACGCACACGCACGCACGCACACTCACATACGCACACACACACGCACGCACACACACATATACACACACACACGCACGCGCGCACACACACACACATACACACACACACACACACACGCACACACATATATATGCACATTCACACACAAACACACACTCCCTTTAAGTCAATAGAAGCTGCACAAATAAAAAGTTTACGAAACCTCTTTCGCACCGGTCTCGGATCATTAGAAATGCGATGCCGTTATGATGTTCACTTTGGTATTGGAATCAATAAAGACATTTCCTGTCGAAGATGCTATAAAGGCTCCATTTAGTTTCTATTTCTAATCAAGCAGCTTACGGGTGGAAGATTGTGGTGTGGTTTTTTTTTTTAATGGTCGAAGCATCACACACCAGATTCTATTTTCTGTCCATTATTTTCATGTTTTATAACAAGCTGAAAAGGGAATGAAATGTCTCGAGTTTTTGCAGAAATTTTTCTAAAGCATCCTCCGATACATACGCTACAGAGCACGCGTTACAGTGCAACTACTCAGGGAATTTTCCCTCCCTCTTGTTCCGAGAGTCCTTAACTGGGAACACAGCAAGCGAAGTATCCGCCCTTTCGCTGTTCCTCTGTGCATGAAGGGCACTCGATGCAGTCAATGAGACACAACTTTCACGGGAAATGAAACTCTTCGAAGCTACATAGCTTCCATCTCAAGACTGATTGCTTTTCAACTGAATGCATAGACGAGAAAATAAATATATTACTGTCGATTGGAGAATAGTCTCGGCTGCCCTGGTTATCCATTCGCAGTTTGAGTATCTTTTTATGTTGCCAACTTGGAAATTTCCGGGCTGGTTTGTTACATCTTTGTCTCAGTGCAGTTCAATTTAACTTTTATCATATTGTCCTAAGTAACGTGTCAGAATGAACAAACGAACGAACGAACGAATGAATGAATAAATGGAAGAATGCATGGATGAATGGATGGATGGATGGATGGATGGATGGATGGATGAAGTGATGAAGTGATGGATGGATGGATGGATGGATGGATGGATGGATGGATGGATGAATGAATTTAATGAAGTGTTAAAGAATAAAATGGTGTAGGTTATGTAAGCCCATTGACGACGATAATCAATTAACCTAGTCAGACTAGAAGCAAGGCAGTCATGATTTCCCTAAGTTATTTGCCTTTCACGAATCGCGTACGGAGCCTCGGTGTGTCTGGTCTTCCTCACAACCTACAGATGGACAGCTTGTCCAAGGAAAGGCTGGGAGGAAGTGGACACGGACTTCCTTCCGCTTATCTAGTTTGTGTTTGCTTGCTTGTTTGTTCTCTTCATTTGCTTATTTCATTCTTGTTAAGATTGTCGATTGGTTGTCTGCTTGCTTGTTTATTTACTGTGTTGGTATGCCTGCTTGATTGTGTTTGATTATTTTGCTTGTTTGTTTGTTTATTTTCTTTTGTTGTATGCTTGCTTTAACTGAGTTTGATTATTCTGCCTGCTTGCTTGTTAATGTTATGTGTTTGTATGCGTGCTCTGATTGTACGTGATTTTGCTGCTAGTGTTGATTGCCTGCGTGATTTGCTTGTATCTGATTGCCTGCTTGTGATGAGTGCACGAGATTGTAAAGCGCTTAGAGCTCACCTGAGAATAAACGCTATAGAAATATCCATTATTATTATTATCATTAAGTTGCAGCCTCTTGCACGGCATCCGGAAGGCAATATTGAGGGACAATGATAATTTAGAAGGGAAAAAAAAATCAAAAAAGTTATTTCAAAAAGCAGAGATAAGGAAGATTGACGAGAAATGCAGTCACATAATCGCCATCTGCCCGCTACAAAATGATATGGCGGCAAGAGCAGCAGTAGCAGTAGTAGTAGTAGTAGTAGTAGCAGTAGCAGTAGCAGTGGCAGTGGCAGAAGCAGCAGCAGTAGCAGTAGCAGTAGCAGTTGCAGCAGCAGTAGCAGGAGCAGTAGCAGTAGTAGCAGTAGCAGTGGCAGTGGCAGTGGCATAAGCAGTAGTAGCAGGAGCAGTAGTAGCATTGTCTTCGACGTCAACAACTAAAACAATATGCCATTCATCTATACATGATTCTTTTTTGTGTGTGCACACAGATGATGACGATGTAAACATAGATACACTTTACTTTATGGTTAAACTGCTTTAAAGAAATATATCAGAGAGGAGGGTTAGGGAAATAAGAGGTTACAGAAATATGAAAGTAAGAATTGTTTATGGAAAGATATGACCAAAAAAGAGAAAGAAAACAAAAAACAAGATGACTTTCTGTGTTTGTACTTCTTCGAATATTTCGATGCCTTCCGGCAACTTCTTCAGCAAAGAAAAAAATGGCGTCAAGATGACGTATAAAAAGAATTACATCTGCTATGACGTAAGACATTCCCACAGTCTTGGATGTCCCGACTGGCCAATCACCACGATAGTCCACAAAAATGGGCAAACACAAGTCCAAGAATTCTGGAGAAAGAAACAGCATATCACACACACACACACACACACACACACACACACACACACACACACACACACGCGCGCGCGCGCGCGTGCATACACACACACTCGCAAACACACACACACACACCCACACACACACACATACACACAAACACACACACACAAACACACACACACACACACACACACACACACATCCCTGCACACACAGTACACACATCCAGACCATCGGATCACCCCTGAAAGTCGACAAGCGTACCCTCTGAACAACCAAACCGCCAACCACTCAACTACACTTTGGTGTTTAGACCAAGAGGATAGGTGGTACGCAGTTTAGTCATCTAAAAAGCCTCCCTCGCCAGTCTACGAGGATGATCCGATGGAGCACCATACACCTGTTCGATCGGCATGACTCTCATGTTCGCCATAGTATGACCCGGCAAGTTGAAGTGCCTGGTCACGAGAGTCCCCTTGTTGGTTCTGATGTCTGATGTGGAAAGATATGACTGAGAAAGCGCTGGCGGCTAGTTTCTTTCTCACTATCTCTCTGCGCCGCACTTCAAAAGTGTTTTCGCCAGTAAAGAAGAAATACATTTCAAATGCACAGAGGGAATTTTGTGAAAATAGATAAATCAGCTTTTGTTCATTTTTCTTTCCCAGTTTACGGTAATGAGGTTTACTTTAAGCAAAATCCGTTTACAGTCTGGCTGATTTTTCTGTAGGCATTCATCAAGGAGGGTTTTGTCATGCTTTATAGCTGTCAAGTTGGGTGCATGCCTCTGTCAGAAAGAGGAAACGTCCATCTCTGGCCAATTATTAAAATAAAAACTCCTCTGAATAATTAATTGTCTCACTGAACAATGGGTAGACTGAATCGAAATGGAACCGTTGGATACGATTATGCAGGCGGTAACTCTATTCCTCTTATATTCTGTATCTGTCTGTGATAACTTCAAGTTATTTGTGACTAATCTTTCATTGCATTTTGATAAGCCGGATTTTTTAATAACTCTCTTCCTCCGTTACTTCATTACTTTCATCTGCGTCTTGAACTATCGCTATGGAGTTTTATACATGTATTAACTAATTTCAGTAAATGTCCATAAGCCGCAGGTGTCTGCAGTTTAATGCAAGTAAACAGCCAATGTGAGGGAGGACGTTGTGTTTAACTTCTTCTTCATTGTTACTGTAACAAGTGGCATCCAAGCATAATCTACTTTCAAAATACTAAACATTTGAAAGGCTCTGTGGCGAGACATTACTGTGGTGAGGCATTACTGTGGCGAGACATTGCTGTGGCGAGACATTGCTGTGGCGAGACATTACTGTGGCGAGACATTACTGTGGCGAGACATTACTGTGGCGAGACATTACTGTGGTGAGACATTACTGTGGCGAGACATTAATGTGGCGAGACATTACTGTGGCGAGACATTAATGTGGTGAGACATTACTGTTGCGAGACATTACTGTGGTAAGACATTACTGTGGCGAGACATTACTGTGGCGAGACATTACTGTGATGAGACATTACTGTGGCGAGACATTACTGTGGCGAGACATTACTGTGGCGAGACATTGCTGTGGCGAGACATTACTGTGGTGAGACATTACTGTGGCGAGACATTGCTGCGGTGAGACATTACTGTGGCGAAACATTACTGTGGCGAGACATTACTGTGGCGAGACATTACTGTGGTGAGACATTACTGTGGCTTTTGTCATGGGTTGCAGGCAATCCATGTTTTTAGCTCATTCACGCTGTCAAACATGTTCGACAGCTTGTAACACAATTTTTCATCAGCGAAGCATATTCAAAAACCATTACGCTTACATACATTCCGCTTACTACTGTGCCATAATGGAAAACACGGGCTTTTAGACATTGTCGAGGGGTGATTGGAAACGTGCAAGTCAAATCGTCATTTCATGCAAAATTCTTCGTCACACTGTTTCATAAGTAATCAAACTCATGTAGGCAATTATGTAAGGCATTGAATTGCAGGACTCTCCTGTAACACTTGTAAGTCCATCAGGTACGAGCACAGCATTGATAGGTCAGTTCAGGGATCGAAAAATACTGTATGACACAGAATCACAGAAATGGATAAGAAATCGTACCATTAAAAGCAACTGATGGCAACTAAATACACATCTCATGACCTATAAATCCTGGATGCTGTGTTGTCGCGGCCTGCTCCATGATTTTTTATTGTCTTCTTCACCTCAAAGATATCCACGCCCGCAGCAAATTGCTGTTGTAAAATCTGCGATGAGCTGGCCGCTGGCATTGGTAGTTTCTAAAACAGAGCCGAAACCTTGCAGGGTATAGACATGACATAATTGTTGGGGGTGGATAGGACCGACCAGACAGAGAGTAGGAGAACGTGACAGCACCGCCGCATCGCACAGTCGTCCAACACACCAACAAAGCGTGGTTTGGTAAACAGCCCTGACTGCTTCTAGCTTGGTGAATAGCTCTCTATAACAGTAGCAGCTGCGAAGCGTAGCACAGCGGGGTCTCGCCATTTTGACTGCATGCATAAAACTCTCCCGTTGCGGCAAGTGATTAATTGCCTCCACGCACAACCGTGCAAATGTGTTCTGAGCGAAACAAAACGAGTGAAAGTGCAAAGAGAGGAAAATGTGTGTCTATACGTGGTGTGTGTGTGTGTGTGTGTGTGTGTGTGTGTACGTGTGTAGTATGTGTGTGTGTTCGTGTGTAGTATGTGTGTATATATATATATATATATATATATATATATATATATATATATATATATATGTGTGTGTGTGTAGTATGTGTGTGTGTGTGTAGTATGTGTGTGTGTGTGTAGTATTTGTTTGTGTGCGTTTGTGTGTGTGTGTGTGTGTAGTGTGTGTGTGTATGCGCGCGCGCGCGTGTGTATGTGCATTTGTGCGTGTATGTATGTGTGTGTATGTATATTTGTGTGTGTGTTTGCGTGAGTATGTATGTGTGTGCATGTGTGCGTACGTGCGTGCGGCGCGCGCGCACGTGTATGTACGACTCTCTCTGTGTGTGCGTGTGCGTGCGTGCGTGCGTGTGTGCGTGCATGCGTGTGTCTGTGTGTGTTTGCGCGCGCGTATAAACAAGTGTCTACAACAGTAATGCCGGCTCATTTTATAAAGGAAACAACAGCAACTGTCTCACGATGAAGGTGCGACTCTCTTGATAATCAATAAACGGTGTTTCCTTCGGCACTGTTCGTCAATAATCCCACGGCTGAAAAACTCCATAATCACGATAACAAAATGCTTGAAAAGAGAGAGCACAGGTGACCGTTTTCACGGTTTCATCCCTTCAGCTCTGAGCCACAGCAGTTCTCACCCCACGCTATTCCAACGCCCTACAGCTAAGGGCTCTCGCACAGTGCGAGACAAATACGATGCTTCTGCTTTCCGTGACAGAGAAACACTTCTGTTTCACTGATACAGTTTCAATGTTGTGCGCAGACGATGAAACTTGTCTCAATGAGACAATTCAATTCAGTCCACCCATCAACAAATCAGGCTACTAGCGTGCTTTGGCAATAACCGCGGAATGTGCATCATAGTCCGCCATTTCTCCGCTGGATGATGATGTAGGAGTGCTGACTGATTGGCAAAATTACACTGGTAAAACAAGTTTAGAGGCTGTTTCAAATCACGAAACACTTTAGACGTTGTGTATAGGAGACACAGTTTTCCTTGATACACCTCCCTGCACACTAGAAAACTTGCATTTTAGATACAAATGTTGCCGGAAAACATTTTTTTGTTTCACCATATGCGACATTCTCGAGCTAGACCTGGTGTGCCACGTTGATGTTTGACCTTTGTGCACATTAGCTGAGATGACACTTTTTATTATTCCTGATAGAGGATAAACATCGTTGTGAAGCATTTAAATGCAGAATGTAAATCTTGAATCCTTCGCACACTGAACATCGGACTTGCTGCCAACACAGGTGGCTCCGCCTCCACATTTACATATAAGACCAATTTCCACACAGCGACACACAGCGTACACAATCCGAGCTGGTCATCAAGCGACCACCGAGCGCGTACCTCGCACTGCCTGGAGGCTGCTCGACAGTCAGTTCATTCTGTGAACCCAAGTCAGTATTGACTCTTGGCACAGTTCGCAATGAATGAGTAATAATAGACGTGACCCTTCGCATTACAGCATTGCGCCCAAAATAGTTCGTTCTGATACTATTTCTCTCTCCACTTTTTACAGAAATCATTCAGATGTCAAAACTTGTTTCCATTTCAAAACAAACATGTTATTTTGTCGAATAAATGCTTGTTTGTTGCCTCAACCAAAGTAAGTTATTAGTTTCGTGCGAAATAGTTTTAGAACTACTTTAACGGCGTATGTCAGGGAGCAGATCGGCTATCCCACAAGCCTCTCGTGTGACCCTCAGTTGAAATTTTCGGACGAAACCCTTCCATCATGTGATGTCAACTGTGCTAGAGAATGTTTCGCCAGTAGGCGAAGTCTCTAGTGGACTAGAATGCCGTCAGTTCACACAGAACGAGCACATGGCGAGCGTGTATGTGTGCATCATGTTCCACAAAAGTTCATTTTCACGGTTCAAACGCACGAGTTGATCCACTGCATCGCAATCAGCAAACACCAAGGACGTTGCCATTGCAGATTATGCTCATTGTGTTACGCTCGTCTCTTAGCAATGTCCTGTTGCTATGGGGGTTATCCTAGCTTGTGCCAGGAAGTCGAAGTTCACAAACTCCGGTGATCGTTTTCGATAAAACTTTGTTCATGCACTGGTCAATACACAGCAGTGACAATCAGTAACAACTTCACTCTACACACACTGCCGCATAGGATTCATTTCTTACAAAGGAGGACTCGCTCATCTTCTTGTTAAGCTCTCACCTTAACTCTGTTGTGTGGGCTCTCTCCTGTCGCTCTGTCGCGCTTTATATACCTTTACACATATTCCAAAAACTTTGAGAACCGCATACGATCTACTCGGCTGCCACGAAGCTTCACGAATGACGTCACTTTGTAAGAAACATTTAGCCCGACGCCGTCGCGTAACCAAGCAACTGCGTGAGCGGAGAGGCTGATGTAAACAGCTCATAGCTCTGCAATACTCTCGTACGTTCTAGAACCTTAACAACAATTGCAGTATGTCACACGCTCGCTCTGCTGTGATTGGTCATTCGCTCCTGAACCGTTTGCTCATTGTTGAACTGGGTCTGCTGGCTGCCAACAGACAACAAAATGCACCCAAGTAAAGCAACGCCAATTTTACTCCTTCGTTCGGTTCGCCCATCCGTAGGACAAACGCCATGCTCGACCTGGCGCGTGCTCATACCGAGCATGGTTGTCGAACGGATGGGCGAACCGAACGAAGGAGTAAAATTGGCGTTGCTTTACTTGGGTGCATTTTGTTGTCTGTTGGCAGCCAGCAGACCCAGTTCAACAATGAGCAAACGGTTCAGGAGCGAATGACCAATCACAGCAGAGCGAGCGTGTGACATACTGCAATTGTTGTTAAGGTTCTAGAACGTACGAGAGTATTGCAGAGCTATGAGCTGTTTACATCAGCCTCTCCGCTCACGCAGTTGCTTGGTTACGCGACGGCGTCGGGCTAAATGTTTCTTACAAAGTGACGTCATTCGTGAAGCTTCGTGGCAGCCGAGTAGATCGTATGCGGTTCTCAAAGTTTTTGAAATATGTGTAAAGGTATATAAAGCGCGACAGAGCGACAGGAGAGAGCCCACACAACAGAGTTAAGGTGAGAGCTTAACAAGAAGATGAGCGAGTCCTCCTTTGTAAGAAATGAATCCTATGCGGCAGTGTGTGTAGAGTGAAGTTGTTACTGATTGTCACTGCTGTGTATTGACCAGTGCATGAACAAAGTTTTATCGAAAACGATCACCGGAGTTTGTGAACTTCGACTTCCTGGCACAAGCTAGGATAACCCCCATAGCAACAGGACATTGCTAAGAGACGAGCGTAACACAATGAGCATAATCTGCAATGGCAACGTCCTTGGTGTTTGCTGATTGCGATGCAGTGGATCAACTCGTGCGTTTGAACCGTGAAAATGAACTTTTGTGGAACATGATGCACACATACACGCTCGCCATGTGCTCGTTCTGTGTGAACTGACGGCATTCTAGTCCACTAGAGACTTCGCCTACTGGCGAAACATTCTCTAGCACAGTTGACATCACATGATGGAAGGGTTTCGTCCGAAAATTTCAACTGAGGGTCACACGAGAGGCTTGTGGGATAGCCGATCTGCTCCCTGACATACGCCGTTAAAGTAGTTCTAAAACTATTTCGCACGAAACTAATAACTTACTTTGGTTGAGGCAACAAACAAGCATTTATTCGACAAAATAACATGTTTGTTTTGAAATGGAAACAAGTTTTGACATCTGAATGATTTCTGTAAAAAGTGGAGAGAGAAATAGTATCAGAACGAACTATTTTGGGCGCAATGCTGTAATGCGAAGGGTCACGTCTATTATTACTCATTCATTGCGAACTGTGCCAAGAGTCAATACTGACTTGGGTTCACAGAATGAACTGACTGTCGAGCAGCCTCCAGGCAGTGCGAGGTACGCGCTCGGTGGTCGCTTGATGACCAGCTCGGATTGTGTACGCTGTGTGTCGCTGTGTGGAAATTGGTCTTATATGTAAATGTGGAGGCGGAGCCACCTGTGTTGGCAGCAAGTCCGATGTTCAGTGTGCGAAGGATTCAAGATTTACATTCTGCATTTAAATGCTTCACAACGATGTTTATCCTCTATCAGGAATAATAAAAAGTGTCATCTCAGCTAATGTGCACAAAGGTCAAACATCAACGTGGCACACCAGGTCTAGCTCGAGAATGTCGCATATGGTGAAACAAAAAAATGTTTTCCGGCAACATTTGTATCTAAAATGCAAGTTTTCTAGTGTGCAGGGAGGTGTATCAAGGAAAACTGTGTCTCCTATACACAACGTCTAAAGTGTTTCGTGATTTGAAACAGCCTCTAAACTTGTTTTACCAGTGTAATTTTGCCAATCAGTCAGCACTCCTACATCATCATCCAGCGGAGAAATGGCGGACTATGATGCACATTCCGCGGTTATTGCCAAAGCACGCTAGTAGCCTGATTTGTTGATGGGTGGACTGAATTGAATTGTCTCATTGAGACAAGTTTCATCGTCTGCGCACAACATTGAAACTGTATCAGTGAAACAGAAGTGTTTCTCTGTCACGGAAAGCAGAAGCATCGTATTTGTCTCGCACTGTGCGAGAGCCCTTAGCTGTAGGGCGTTGGAATAGCGTGGGGTGAGAACTGCTGTGGCTCAGAGCTGAAGGGATGAAACCGTGAAAACGGTCACCTGTGCTCTCTCTTTTCAAGCATTTTGTTATCGTGATTATGGAGTTTTTCAGCCGTGGGATTATTGACGAACAGTGCCGAAGGAAACACCGTTTATTGATTATCAAGAGAGTCGCACCTTCATCGTGAGACAGTTGCTGTTGTTTCCTTTATAAAATGAGCCGGCATTACTGTTGTAGACACTTGTTTATACGCGCGCGCAAACACACACAGACACACGCATGCACGCACACACGCACGCACGCACGCACACGCACACACAGAGAGAGTCGTACATACACGTGCGCGCGCGCCGCACGCACGTACGCACACATGCACACACATACATACTCACGCAAACACACACACAAATATACATACACACACATACATACACGCACAAATGCACATACACACGCGCGCGCGCGCATACACACACACACTACACACACACACACACACAAACGCACACAAACAAATACTACACACACACACACATACTACACACACACACACATACTACACACACACACACATATATATATATATATATATATATATATATATATATATATATATATACCCACATACTACACACGTACACACACACATACTACACACGTACACACACACACACACACACACACACACACACCACGTATAGACACACATTTTCCTCTCTTTGCACTTTCACTCGTTTTGTTTCGCTCAGAACACATTTGCACGGTTGTGCGTGGAGGCAATTAATCACTTGCCGCAACGGGAGAGTTTTATGCATGCAGTCAAAATGGCGAGACCCCGCTGTGCTACGCTTCGCAGCTGCTACTGTTATAGAGAGCTATTCACCAAGCTAGAAGCAGTCAGGGCTGTTTACCAAACCACGCTTTGTTGGTGTGTTGGACGACTGTGCGATGCGGCGGTGCTGTCACGTTCTCCTACTCTCTGTCTGGTCGGTCCTATCCACCCCCAACAATTATGTCATGTCTATACCCTGCAAGGTTTCGGCTCTGTTTTAGAAACTACCAATGCCAGCGGCCAGCTCATCGCAGATTTTACAACAGCAATTTGCTGCGGGCGTGGATATCTTTGAGGTGAAGAAGACAATAAAAAATCATGGAGCAGGCCGCGACAACACAGCATCCAGGATTTATAGGTCATGAGATGTGTATTTAGTTGCCATCAGTTGCTTTTAATGGTACGATTTCTTATCCATTTCTGTGATTCTGTGTCATACAGTATTTTTCGATCCCTGAACTGACCTATCAATGCTGTGCTCGTACCTGATGGACTTACAAGTGTTACAGGAGAGTCCTGCAATTCAATGCCTTACATAATTGCCTACATGAGTTTGATTACTTATGAAACAGTGTGACGAAGAATTTTGCATGAAATGACGATTTGACTTGCACGTTTCCAATCACCCCTCGACAATGTCTAAAAGCCCGTGTTTTCCATTATGGCACAGTAGTAAGCGGAATGTATGTAAGCGTAATGGTTTTTGAATATGCTTCGCTGATGAAAAATTGTGTTACAAGCTGTCGAACATGTTTGACAGCGTGAATGAGCTAAAAACATGGATTGCCTGCAACCCATGACAAAAGCCACAGTAATGTCTCACCACAGTAATGTCTCGCCACAGTAATGTCTCGCCACAGTAATGTTTCGCCACAGTAATGTCTCACCGCAGCAATGTCTCGCCACAGTAATGTCTCACCACAGTAATGTCTCGCCACAGCAATGTCTCGCCACAGTAATGTCTCGCCACAGTAATGTCTCGCCACAGTAATGTCTCATCACAGTAATGTCTCGCCACAGTAATGTCTCGCCACAGTAATGTCTTACCACAGTAATGTCTCGCAACAGTAATGTCTCACCACATTAATGTCTCGCCACAGTAATGTCTCGCCACATTAATGTCTCGCCACAGTAATGTCTCACCACAGTAATGTCTCGCCACAGTAATGTCTCGCCACAGTAATGTCTCGCCACAGTAATGTCTCGCCACAGCAATGTCTCGCCACAGCAATGTCTCGCCACAGTAATGCCTCACCACAGTAATGTCTCGCCACAGAGCCTTTCAAATGTTTAGTATTTTGAAAGTAGATTATGCTTGGATGCCACTTGTTACAGTAACAATGAAGAAGAAGTTAAACACAACGTCCTCCCTCACATTGGCTGTTTACTTGCATTAAACTGCAGACACCTGCGGCTTATGGACATTTACTGAAATTAGTTAATACATGTATAAAACTCCATAGCGATAGTTCAAGACGCAGATGAAAGTAATGAAGTAACGGAGGAAGAGAGTTATTAAAAAATCCGGCTTATCAAAATGCAATGAAAGATTAGTCACAAATAACTTGAAGTTATCACAGACAGATACAGAATATAAGAGGAATAGAGTTACCGCCTGCATAATCGTATCCAACGGTTCCATTTCGATTCAGTCTACCCATTGTTCAGTGAGACAATTAATTATTCAGAGGAGTTTTTATTTTAATAATTGGCCAGAGATGGACGTTTCCTCTTTCTGACAGAGGCATGCACCCAACTTGACAGCTATAAAGCATGACAAAACCCTCCTTGATGAATGCCTACAGAAAAATCAGCCAGACTGTAAACGGATTTTGCTTAAAGTAAACCTCATTACCGTAAACTGGGAAAGAAAAATGAACAAAAGCTGATTTATCTATTTTCACAAAATTCCCTCTGTGCATTTGAAATGTATTTCTTCTTTACTGGCGAAAACACTTTTGAAGTGCGGCGCAGAGAGATAGTGAGAAAGAAACTAGCCGCCAGCGCTTTCTCAGTCATATCTTTCCACATCAGACATCAGAACCAACAAGGGGACTCTCGTGACCAGGCACTTCAACTTGCCGGGTCATACTATGGCGAACATGAGAGTCATGCCGATCGAACAGGTGTATGGTGCTCCATCGGATCATCCTCGTAGACTGGCGAGGGAGGCTTTTTAGATGACTAAACTGCGTACCACCTATCCTCTTGGTCTAAACACCAAAGTGTAGTTGAGTGGTTGGCGGTTTGGTTGTTCAGAGGGTACGCTTGTCGACTTTCAGGGGTGATCCGATGGTCTGGATGTGTGTACTGTGTGTGCAGGGATGTGTGTGTGTGTGTGTGTGTGTGTGTGTGTTTGTGTGTGTGTGTTTGTGTGTATGTGTGTGTGTGTGGGTGTGTGTGTGTGTGTTTGCGAGTGTGTGTGTATGCACGCGCGCGCGCGCGCGTGTGTGTGTGTGTGTGTGTGTGTGTGTGTGTGTGTGTGTGTGTGTGTGTGATATGCTGTTTCTTTCTCCAGAATTCTTGGACTTGTGTTTGCCCATTTTTGTGGACTATCGTGGTGATTGGCCAGTCGGGACATCCAAGACTGTGGGAATGTCTTACGTCATAGCAGATGTAATTCTTTTTATACGTCATCTTGACGCCATTTTTTTCTTTGCTGAAGAAGTTGCCGGAAGGCATCGAAATATTCGAAGAAGTACAAACACAGAAAGTCATCTTGTTTTTTGTTTTCTTTCTCTTTTTTGGTCATATCTTTCCATAAACAATTCTTACTTTCATATTTCTGTAACCTCTTATTTCCCTAACCCTCCTCTCTGATATATTTCTTTAAAGCAGTTTAACCATAAAGTAAAGTGTATCTATGTTTACATCGTCATCATCTGTGTGCACACACAAAAAAGAATCATGTATAGATGAATGGCATATTGTTTTAGTTGTTGACGTCGAAGACAATGCTACTACTGCTCCTGCTACTACTGCTTATGCCACTGCCACTGCCACTGCTACTGCTACTACTGCTACTGCTCCTGCTACTGCTGCTGCAACTGCTACTGCTACTGCTACTGCTGCTGCTTCTGCCACTGCCACTGCTACTGCTACTGCTACTACTACTACTACTACTACTGCTACTGCTGCTCTTGCCGCCATATCATTTTGTAGCGGGCAGATGGCGATTATGTGACTGCATTTCTCGTCAATCTTCCTTATCTCTGCTTTTTGAAATAACTTTTTTGATTTTTTTTTCCCTTCTAAATTATCATTGTCCCTCAATATTGCCTTCCGGATGCCGTGCAAGAGGCTGCAACTTAATGATAATAATAATAATGGATATTTCTATAGCGTTTATTCTCAGGTGAGCTCTAAGCGCTTTACAATCTCGTGCACTCATCACAAGCAGGCAATCAGATACAAGCAAATCACGCAGGCAATCAACACTAGCAGCAAAATCACGTACAATCAGAGCACGCATACAAACACATAACATTAACAAGCAAGCAGGCAGAATAATCAAACTCAGTTAAAGCAAGCATACAACAAAAGAAAATAAACAAACAAACAAGCAAAATAATCAAACACAATCAAGCAGGCATACCAACACAGTAAATAAACAAGCAAGCAGACAACCAATCGACAATCTTAACAAGAATGAAATAAGCAAATGAAGAGAACAAACAAGCAAGCAAACACAAACTAGATAAGCGGAAGGAAGTCCGTGTCCACTTCCTCCCAGCCTTTCCTTGGACAAGCTGTCCATCTGTAGGTTGTGAGGAAGACCAGACACACCGAGGCTCCGTACGCGATTCGTGAAAGGCAAATAACTTAGGGAAATCATGACTGCCTTGCTTCTAGTCTGACTAGGTTAATTGATTATCGTCGTCAATGGGCTTACATAACCTACACCATTTTATTCTTTAACACTTCATTAAATTCATTCATCCATCCATCCATCCATCCATCCATCCATCCATCCATCCATCACTTCATCACTTCATCCATCCATCCATCCATCCATCCATCCATCCATCCATTCATCCATGCATTCTTCCATTTATTCATTCATTCGTTCGTTCGTTCGTTTGTTCATTCTGACACGTTACTTAGGACAATATGATAAAAGTTAAATTGAACTGCACTGAGACAAAGATGTAACAAACCAGCCCGGAAATTTCCAAGTTGGCAACATAAAAAGATACTCAAACTGCGAATGGATAACCAGGGCAGCCGAGACTATTCTCCAATCGACAGTAATATATTTATTTTCTCGTCTATGCATTCAGTTGAAAAGCAATCAGTCTTGAGATGGAAGCTATGTAGCTTCGAAGAGTTTCATTTCCCGTGAAAGTTGTGTCTCATTGACTGCATCGAGTGCCCTTCATGCACAGAGGAACAGCGAAAGGGCGGATACTTCGCTTGCTGTGTTCCCAGTTAAGGACTCTCGGAACAAGAGGGAGGGAAAATTCCCTGAGTAGTTGCACTGTAACGCGTGCTCTGTAGCGTATGTATCGGAGGATGCTTTAGAAAAATTTCTGCAAAAACTCGAGACATTTCATTCCCTTTTCAGCTTGTTATAAAACATGAAAATAATGGACAGAAAATAGAATCTGGTGTGTGATGCTTCGACCATTAAAAAAAAAAACCACACCACAATCTTCCACCCGTAAGCTGCTTGATTAGAAATAGAAACTAAATGGAGCCTTTATAGCATCTTCGACAGGAAATGTCTTTATTGATTCCAATACCAAAGTGAACATCATAACGGCATCGCATTTCTAATGATCCGAGACCGGTGCGAAAGAGGTTTCGTAAACTTTTTATTTGTGCAGCTTCTATTGACTTAAAGGGAGTGTGTGTTTGTGTGTGAATGTGCATATATATGTGTGTGCGTGTGTGTGTGTGTGTGTGTATGTGTGTGTGTGTGCGCGCGTGCGTGTGTGTGTGTATATGTGTGTGTGCGTGCGTGTGTGTGTGCGTATGTGAGTGTGCGTGCGTGCGTGTGCGTGGGTGAGTGTGTGTGTGTGTGTTTGTGCGCGCACGCATGCGTGCCTGTGTGTGAGTGTGTGTGTGCGTGTGTGTATGTGTGTTCGTGTGTGTATGTGCGTGTGTGTGTGTTTGTGTGTGCGTGCTTGCTTGCGTGCGTGAGTGTGTGTGTGTATGTATGCATTGGTGTGCGCGCGCTTGTGTGTGCGTGTGCGACGTAAGTGTTTCGGGAGGGATGGGCAAGGGGAGAGAGAGGGAAAGGGGGAAAAGAGCGAGGGGGAAGGGAGGGAGAGAGAGAGAGAGAGAGAGAGAGAGAGAGAGAGAGAGAGAGAGAGAGAGAGAGAGAGACGCAGAGGCAGATAGAGACGATGTCAGAGGCAGATAGAGAGAGAGAGGCACACTCACAGAGACAGAAAGAGACAGTGTCAGAGGCAGCGTGAACGAGAGAGAGAGAGAGAGAGAGAGAGCAAGAGCGAGAGAGAGAGAGAGCCAGAGAGAGAGAGAGAGAGAGAGAGAGAGAGCAAGAGCAGAGAGAGGAGAGAGAGGCGAGAGAGAGAGAGAGACGAGAGAGAGAGAGAGAGAGAGAGAGAGAGAGAGAGAGAGAGAGAGAGAGAGAGAGAGAGAGCGAGAGAGAGAGAGAGAGAGAGAGAGAGAGAGAGAGAGAGAGAAGGAGGGAGGGAGAGGGGGGGAGGGTACCGACGGACCGACGGACGGACGGACACACGGAGTAGAATGAATAGGGATGGATTCTATGAAACTGACAGAGGAGGGAAAAAAGGGGGTCGATCAAAAACTATCCTCATATAGGGTAAAATGAGTCTGAGAGGGAAATATATATTTTAAGACAGGAAAAGAAATGGACCACACAGCGTGGGAGGACTCTTTAAGAGGCACCTCTGTTCGGAGCTATGTACCCTTTTTTTCCGAATGCAGTTTTGATCACACATGCGCGCGCGCGCACACATGCACGCACGCACGCACACACACACACACACACACACACACTCACACACACACACACACAGAGAAATGAAAACAAATTGACGAAGAGGTCCTGCAGCAGTCGCAGAGGGGGGAGGGAGAGGGGAAGGAGTAAGGCGAGATACAGAGTAGAAAAGATGGTGCGAAGACGAGGAAGGGGTGGGGGGTTGGGGGTGGGGGGTGGGGGGGTGGGGCGGAGAGAAGTAATTAACCTGTATGAAAGGCTAAATAAGAAGATCATGAAGAGAAATGATTAATGTAAAAATGAAGATGTCGTAATTTATGAGGATCTTTGATATTAAAAAAGCGTAGGAGCATTTTAGATATCCCCCATCTCTTCCCCTTGATTCACCTTTTATCCTTCTTCCCGAATGAAGTCAGTGACCCATCTCACTTTTTGAAGCTGCATGAAGACGGTCGTAGTATGCGTCTGCCAACCCTCGTAGAGCATACATTTGTGCTGCTGGATGCTTGTCCCCCCCCGTCGACACATTTTGCTGTGACTTTGGAGTTGGCAGTCCAAGCCGCAGCAACCGCATCTGCAGGTTGAAATCTGGCTGTCCACCTGGAGTTGTGCCGTCTTCTGGAGGCGCTTGTCACTCGTAGGTTCCAAGAGGTCCCTCTCCACCCGGGAGAGATCCCTCTGCACCCTTGTCTCCAGGCGTGTCTATCACAAGGAGTTGCCTTTTGGGTGATTACGCCGATCCCCAGTGCATTGAGATTACGCGCGTAGATGTCCTTGTCGCACTGCTGATGACGGCCAATGGACTGGGACATACAAACAAGCAAGCAAGCAAGCAAGCAAAAAACAAACAAGCAAACAAAAAACAAACAAGCAAACAAACAAGCAAACAAACAAAAAACAAGCAAACAAACGAATTGCAGAAAGTAATGTGTCTATTTAACGTGACACTGGACAGAAGGAGAAAGCCCTGATTTCGCTGTATTATGGACTTCTCTTCATACTCACAACTTTGACGGTGTCAACTGTAGTCAATATTTTATTCAAAGTTTGCGAACTTGACAACAAGGGAAAGTGAGGATGTCCAACGTGTAACGTGGCTTAGCACAAAAGAAATAGATTAAATACGCTTGAAGATGAAAAAGCAGAAGAAAGAAAAAAACCCGCCAGTCTTGAAATATCTTTTAACTTAGAGCTTGAAAAGAATCAATGGTTAAAACACTATCAAGCGCTCTACCACAGCTAATAACATCTTCCATGTTCAACATCCACGAACTCTTCATATTTCCTCTTGTCTCTGTTTTTAGTTTGCTTGTTTCTTCATGTTGGTTTATTCACACGCAAATTTCAAGTTCAAACTTTCCTGTCGTTTTCTTCCACTAGGACACGCTCCCTTGGTTCAGGATATGCTATTCTGAACCGCTGCGGACTTATCACTAATCCCGATGTTCCTTATTGAAAAGACGTAATGACATCACCGGAGCATGTATTCAAAGGAAAATGTTTATTGTGTTGTTCCTTTGACTTGTTTTGATTCTGCAATGTCCGGGATGACTGAACAACGGTAAAGTTAATCATTGCTTAGCTCGTCCGTTTGTTCATTCATTCATTCGTTCGTTAATTTATTCATTAGTTCGTTTGAATGTTTTATTCATTCGTTTATTCATTTATTAGTTCATCCATCATCTTCTTTCTATCCATACATCATCTATCCATTCATTCATTATTCACGAATCCTATCCATCCATCCATTCATTATTATATATGCATCCCACTTATTCTTATATTCATTCATTCATTCATTCGTTACTCACTCGCTCATTTGTTCAGTCACTCATTCACCCACTCCTTTATCCATAACTTCACTCATTCACCCACTCCTTTATCCATAACTTCACTCATTCACCCACTCCTTTATCCATAACTTTCATTCACTCATTCACTCACTCCTTTATCCATAACTTTCATTCACTCATTCACCCACTCCTTTATCCATAACTTTCATTCACTCATTCACCCACTCCTTTATCCATAACTTTCATTCACTCATTCACCCACTCCTTTATCCATAACTTTCATTCACTCATTCACCCACTCCTTTATCCATAACTTCACTCATTCACCCACTCCTTTATCCATAACTTTCATTCACTCATTCACCCACTCCTTTATCCATAACTTTCATTCACTCATTCACCCACTCCTTTATCCATAACTTTCATTCACTCATTCACCCACTCCTTTATCCATAACTTTACTCATTTACTCACTCCTTTATCCATAACTTCACTCATTCACCCACTCCTTTATCCATAACTTCACTCATTCACCCACTCCTTTATCCATAACTTCACGCATTCACCCACTCCTTTATCCATAACTTCACGCATTCACCCACTCCTTTATCCATAACTTCACTCATTCACCCACTCCTTTATCCATAACTTTATTCATTCACCCACTTCTTTATCCATAACTTCACTCATTCACCCACTCCTTTATCCATAACTTCACTCATTCACCCACTCCTTTATCCATAACTTCACTCATTCACCCACTCCTTTATCCATAACTTCATTCATTCACCCACTCCTTTATCCATAACTTCACTCATTCACCCACTCCTTTATCCATAACTTCACTCATTCACCCACTCCTTTATCCATAACTTCACTCATTCACCCACTCCTTTATCCATAACTTCACTCATTCACCCACTCCTTTATCCATAACTTCACTCATTCACCCACTCCTTTATCCATAACTTCACTCATTCACCCACTCCTTTATCCATAACTTCACTCATTCACCCACTCCTTTATCCATAACTTTCATTCACTCATTCACCCACTCCTTTATCCATAACTTTCATTCACTCATTCACCCACTCCTTTATCCATAACTTCACTCATTCACCCACTCCTTTATCCATAACTTTCATTCACTCATTCACCCACTCCTTTATCCATAACTTTCATTCACTCATTCACCCACTCCTTTATCCATAACTTTCATTCACTCATTCACCCACTCCTTTATCCATAGCTTCACTCATTCACCCACTCCTTTATCCATAACTTTCATTCACTCATTCACCCACTCCTTTATCCATAACTTTCATTCACTCATTCACCCACTCCTTTATCCATAACTTCACGCATTCACCCACTCCTTTATCCATAACTTCACGCATTCACCCACTCCTTTATCCATAACTTCACTCATTCACCCACTCCTTTATCCATAACTTTACTCATTCACCCACTTCTTTATCCATAACTACACTCATTCACCCACTCCTTTATCCATAACTTCACTCATTCACCCACTCCTTTATCCATAACTTCACTCATTCACCCACTCCTTTATCCATAACTTCATTCATTCACCCACTTCTTTATCCATAACTTCACTCATTCACCCACTCCTTTATCCATAACTTCACTCATTCACCCACTCCTTTATCCATAACTTCACTCATTCACCCACTCCTTTATCCATAACTTCACTCATTCACCCACTCCTTTATCCATAACTTCACTCATTCACCCACTTCTTTATCCATAACTTCACTCATTCACCCACTCCTTTGTCCATAACTTTCATTCACTCACTCCTTTATCCATAACTTTCATTCACTCATTCACTCACTCCTTTATCCATAACTTTCATTCACTCATTCACCCACTCCTTTATCCATAACTTCACTCATTTACTCACTCCTTTATCCATAACTTTCATTCACTCATTCACTCACTCCTTTATCCATAACTTTCATTCACTCATTCACTCACTCCTTTATCCATAACTTTCATTCACTCATTCACCCACTCCTTTATCCATAACTTCACTCATTCACCCACTCCTTTATCCATAACTTCACTCATTCACCCACTCCTTTATCCATAACTTCACTCATTCACCCACTCCTGTATCCATAACTTCACTCATTCACCCACTCCTTTATCCATAACTTCACTCATTCACCCACTCCTTTATCCATAACTTCATTCACTCATTCACCCACTCCTTTATCCATAACTTCACTCATTCACCCACTCCTTTATCCATAATTTCGGCTCGTGGGGAAAAAACACTCCGAGAACTGCATAGGTTGAAGTTGAAGGTTAATGAGGAAAAAAACAACTTTCGTTTCGTAACACTTAAAGGTCAACTTCTGCTCGATCGAGGTATGTGTCAAACGCAAATCTGATGAAACAATCTGCGCCAAACAGATTTTTCATCCAGCGCCCACCTATATCGTATGGGCAATCTAGACAGACGACCCTGAAAACAGACCTCTCAATGTCATGATGTTACGAAACAGTGGGAACCGTTGATCCCACGTTCTTCCATAATGGGCGAAGAATAGGAGAGCACGACGCGGAAAGGAGAGAACATACAGCAAAGGTGAAGTTGCAATTGGTGGGGAAAAGAGGAAACAAGAAGGGCAAAGCCCATACGACTCACATGCTTGACCTTGACCTTTATATGACCTTGACTTTCAGGTGACCTTCAAGGTCAA
>JAWQFJ010020550.1:10000-12500 GCA_034096865.1 Theodoxus fluviatilis | reverse complement strand
ACTACGTCACTAACGCATGCTAAAAATAATCACAGTCAAAACACAATCACGTGCACACACTCTTTGGCACATTCGATTCGTAACAACCCCCCCTCCCCTCCCCCCCCCCCCCACTCCCCCCCACCAATCAAGCCGAACAAGTTCCTTCAACTTGTGTAGTCTCACTCCGGCGACCCCAAGTCTAGGAGCATTTCCTCGGGCGCCCCTGTGCGGGAAACAATGGACACCAGCGCTTCTACCACGGCCTCCGTCTCAATCGAGCGTAGAGCCACTGCCTCCGGACAGCGGGCCGCCACCTCGACCAACGCGAGGATACCCTTGTCTCCCCTGGACGAAGGAGGAGTCAATGGGCCAACAAGATCCACGGCCACCCTTTGGAACGGGGTTTCAATGAGTGGAGTCTTCTGCAAGGGAACGGGCTTCACCCTCCCTTTTGGAGCAGTTGTTACGACCCGGATTGCCCGAGGTCTAAATAGGTGAAAGTATAAGTCGACACGAGTACGGAATTTGAAGGTTTGTATTCTAAAACAGACAATGACTTTATACAACAATCTGCAAGACATCAATACACGGCAACACACAGATGTAGCACTCTCAGAATTGCAGACACAGCAATTCACTCATGTCCGCCAAACACTGCAGGACACTTCAACACTGCAAACACAGCAGTAATCGTGGAAACTTGCAACACAGCAATCACCGCGTAACTCTAGTAAATAATGAACCAATTTACTTACATAACCACCGCATCACTCCCCGGCAGCACAACATCGCCCCGCTCCCCGACAGCACAAATCCGCCACCCAGAGCCCAAGCTCATCAAATCCGCCACACAGAGCCCAAGCTCATAACATCGCCCCGCTCCCCGACAGCACAATACCAGGCTGTTCTTCAACAAGAAGTGATGGGGAGCCCCGAACCATCAAACCCTTGCTGCTTTTATTGCAAAATTATGTCAACTCAGCACCAAAAACTCGTGTGGCACGAGAAATCACAAATTTCACTAACGTAATCAACAATTAACCTTCAGCACGAGAATTGCGCTCAGCGCACTGACAGCCGCGCTCGTGACAGCAGTCCGCCGACCCACCCCACACGAGTGACAGGAGAGCGCCACATCCCTACGGTACCCAGGCCAATAGAATGAGGGTTTCAATCGGATCATGGTACTATGAAGTCCTTGATGATCCGAGAAGGTACTGTCATGAACCGCAGTAAGCACCGACTGGCGCAATTCCACGGGAACTACCAATTGCCAACGCGTCGAGCCATGAGACTTGTGAGTCAATTGTCGGTACAAGAGACCGTCTCTGATCTGGAAAGAAACGATAGTTCGAGACCCCTCCTCTCGATGCTGGTCTTTGGCCTTTTGGAAGCATGGGGTAAGAGAAACATCAGACCTCTGCAAGGACTGCACCCTCTGAGGGGTGATGTCTAACTGAGGACAATTTGCCGTAAGTAGAGGACGGAAGGACTTCACCTCAGCCCGAGCCTGTGCCCTCGTCTGCACAGCCCCCACTATCTCTGTGCATTGGAACTGAGCTCCCGGAATCATACCCAGAATGACGTCACATACGGGATTATCGATGACGCAAGCATTAACCTCTCCCTGAAAACTGGAGTATCCAATCTGTCCCGTGCGACTGGTAGCTCGACAATATCGCCTGCGAACTGTCGAAACGCAGCACGCGAGCCGTGATTTGATCCTGAGTAAGGAAGGATCGACGAACCCCGACGGTCGAGCACCCTGAGTCAAGCATAACCTGAACCGACGTCCATTCAACCGACCCGAGCAGACTCGCAAAGAACTGGGCACGTCATTTACCGACGCCATGGCACTGCTGACGTCAGGCATCTGATCCCGACTGCCAGACAAAGCAAATTCCCCTGAGTCTCCACACGGCATCACGATACAAGATGCCGTAAGCTGGCCCCCTGGGGCGGGTTTCGTTGGACAAGTCTGTATCTTATGGCCTGCCTCCCCGCAGTACCACACTTGATTTCCGTATCTGAAGGCTGAGATCTCTCAGTGTCCGTACGCCCTACCCTGTAAAGCCCTCTGCGGGGTTCTGGACGGGAAAATGCTCGACCCCGCTGCACCCCTTGGAAGTTCGAACTAGGAAGTGAAGGTGCCATAACGGGAGCAGCAACCCCTGCTGACCATACATCAGCTGCAGCCTTGGCAGACATGGACTGAGATGGGTGTGCCTCTCGATACCTTTCGGCATCGGCCACCAAGACTTGCACCGAACCGTAATCTCGCTCCTTCAGGAAAGTGACCAAACTGGCCGAGCAAGAAGCGAGAATCTGCTCCCTCAAGACCAGATTGATGATGCCTTCGAAGATTTTCTCGACCCGCGACAGGTCTATCCACCGATTCAGGAGATGCCTCAAGTGACTCAAGTAGGTCAGCATACTTTCGCCCTGATGAGGCCTCAAGGCGCGGAAGCGAGACCGGTAACCCTCTGCGGAACACTGGAAGGTACGCAAGAACGCTTTT
>JAWQFJ010020550.1:0-5000 GCA_034096865.1 Theodoxus fluviatilis | reverse complement strand
GTAAATTTCCGAACATTGTAATTAAAAGTTCGAAGCACTGCACATATTACTGCAAACACACATTTTCAAAAGGGCAATTCGAGTTTTTCCTCCCATCGCTTGAGCCAACCCGACGAATGAAATACAGGAAGCAGATAGCAAAATAGAGCGATAATGAAAGAATAAAAAGAAACTTTTCATCTTCTCATCCTTTTGGAAAATATACTGTTGTAACAATCGTAAAGCACAAAACGATAAATCTATTTTCACCATCATCCCATAAACGCCTCCATGCTTTGATCTCGGATAGAAATACATTCACGGCGACATAAAGTTTACAACGCCTGCGGCATTCCAAACAGCATAGCCTCCCTTGGATCCTGGATGGAGAGTGCGAAAGCCCTCCCAGAAGAGTACACAAAGAATAAAGTCTGACCCGCGACCTCAGGATTTCTGGAAACGAGAGCAAAGGAAAAGATTATCGGCTCCGCTAGAAAAAGACTCGAATTTCGAAAGAAGAACAGCGTTCCCAGAATTCTCTCGACCTCCCGTTAAAAAAGAGAGGACTCAAACAGCGCTTGTGCCAGCGGGGTCGCGCCGAGGTCACGGCAAGATGGCGGATTTTTGGCGGGAACCCTTGGCAAGGCAGTCTTGTCACGACTAATCGAACAGGAAGCGAAGCAGTCTTTCTTTGCTGCAGTGCAGCCACTCTCACACCAGGTTCTCCACCAGTCTCTGTTTCCTGCCGAAGAGCTACGAATAAAGCTGTCCAGTTTACGACTCTGCCGACGTGCCAGAAGGTTTAGCGAGGCCGCTCTTTCGCGGTGAACGTTTTTTGAGTGTAAGATGAAGCTCTGGAGAGGGTAATTACCCTGCACACATCTCTGCATGTATCTTTTTGGACATGTGCCATGTGCACGCTTTCACACTTTGAAAAGTAGGCACATGCATGTACATACCGACTATTGCCCGTAAGCGGCTATTGCTGTATGTAGGTTTTAAACTTTGTATATGCAGTTACGGTTGAATACACGGGCAATGTGTGTGCTAGCAGGAAAAACACCATACACGTTTATACGCCTACTCATTCATTACAATCTCTCTCTCTCTCTCTCTCTCTCTGTATATTGCAAACACGCTCACCCGTGCACGCACACACACGCACGTGCGCGCGCACACCTACCTAAAGAGAGAGAGAGAGACAGAGAGAGACAGAAAGAGAGAGAGAGAGAGAGAGACAGACAGACAGACAGAGAACTGAACTGAACTGAACAAGTTTAATGTTAAGACCACCGGCCTGTTACATTGGGAATAACGCGAATGAAAACACATAATGTACAAGTGGCTCATCAAAACTGGCGGCCAGTTTCGGCTCGCGGATCACGCACGGGAAAGTTTCATTAGTCAAACGAAAAGTTCAAGTTTTGCGTGCAGCCCGTGCAGGTTGCTGACGTGTCGGCGGCGTTCTACTTCTTTCGGTCTTGTTTACATCAGCATTCTTGCAACGATGATGAACCAGCTGATCTTCGACGAGCTGCAAGTCGGGTGTCGTCAGGGGCTTGTTTTGGTGATGCCAGGCAGGTCCTCTTGTAGGCGGTCTCCGAATCATTCCGGCCTTTCGGCAGACGTGGACGGGAGGGATGGAGTGGCATCAGTGACGTTCCTTGATGCACAAGCCTCAGCTATTCCACTTCTCAATGCTACCATGTGCTCTTGCAGGCCACGAGACACGTTCTCAGTGATCTTCTTCATCACCTCTTGGAGATCTTCAACAGTGAGTGAGAGAGAGAAAGAGAGAGAGAGAGAGAGAGGAGAGAGAAAGAGAGAGAGAGATACAAAGAGAGACACAGAGAGACAGATACAGAAAGAGAGAGAGAAAGAGAGAGAGAGACAGAGAGACAGAGAGAGACAGAGAGAGAGAGAGAGAGAAAGAGAGAGAGAGAGAGTGTGTGTGTGTGTGTGTCATGTACACACACTCAAAAAGCTATTTATAGACAAGCAGTTCGTTTCCCTTTCCGTGGGAACCATGCTGGGAGAGGAGGTAAAGGCGCACATCTATGGTCTCGTTTTGAAGGCCACAGCGACACCTACCAGCACAGTGGAGACCGCACGGACACAAATCAATCAGAGTAGTCTATCTTACCTCTGGGAGGTCCACGAAGGGAGGAGTGCCACCCATGAGCTTCTCAGACCTTGTCAGGAAGAATGTTGAAGTAACACTCTTTGAAATACCATATTTTTCAAAACTGGTGAGATGACATCGAAGGATTCTTGATGATGAACTCTTTTTTTTCTAAATAAAAAAAACACAAAACTTTTATTCAGGAAAGGACGAAGTACAAACATCAATGGAAAGAAAACTATTTTGATGATTTGCATCCTTACCCTTCTCATTATTATCATCATCATAACCATGACCATGATCCACATCATCGTCATCTCCACCTCCATCATCGTCATCACCATTATCTATTGGTGATGAACCCGATCTAACCGTAATCCCCGTTTGCTACCAGGGGTTCCACAATCATCGATGTCAGCGTCTGGAAAATATCACCCCAGGGCTACTGAAAAAAGATCTATGTTGCCGATAACATGAAATTTTACAGGGGTCCGTTCTTTTTGTTTGTGCATAAGGCTCAAGCTCGAGAAATGCATATTTTCACTAAAGAAAAATGTCTTCTTTTAGTTTGGAATAACGTTCCCTTTCAGTGCTAGACAAACACATGTTTCAGTCCGTGCTATGAGGATCGAGATGGTGCCCAAAATATATCCACCGATAAACAATAATGCAGAATTAGAATTTGTGCGCTGGTAATTATGACGGTAAAAGTGTGTGACAGCGCTGTGAAATGACCATACACGTATCGCGGACAACAACAGCATTACGATGAAAATATCTGAGGATCAACCTTGCATTCAGTGCATTGAAAGGGAGAAAATGTCATATACAATGCAACACTGCACACCATTCATTTGCGTAAGTTAGATGTCCACTCTGTAATGAAATAGATCCACAGTAAACATGTTACTTGTCTGTTTGTAAGTCTGTGTGTTCCATGTGTGATTGTGTGTGACTGTGTGTGATTGTGTGTGACTGTGTGTGACTGTGTGTGACTGTGTGTGACTGTGAGACTGTGTGTGATTGTGTGTGACTGTGTGACTGTGTGACTGTGTGTGACTGTGTGTGACTGTGTGTGACTGTGTGTGACTGTGTGAGACTGTGTGTGATTGTGTGTGAATGTGTGTGACTGTGTGACTGTGTGTGACTGTGTGTGACTCTGTGAGACTGTGTGTGATTGTGTGTGAATGTGTGTGACTGTGTGTGACTGTGTGACTGTGTGCGACTGTGTGTGATTGTGTGTGACTGTGTGTGACTGTGTGAGACTGTGTGAATGTGTGTGACTGTAGTTTGTTCTCGTCGCAACATACACTGTGCATCTGGTTTTGTGTGGTGGTTTTAACATAGGCGCCACCGAAGTTTTCCCTCGAAAGTCGACATACCCCTCTGTCTTGTAATTGTATGCCTGTATAGAGATGTGTATGTGTGTGTGTATGTGCGTGTGTGTGCATGTGTGTGTGTGCGTGCGTGCGCGTGTGTGTGTGTCTGTGTGTGTGTGCATGTGTACGTGAGCGTGCGCGCGCGTGCGTGTGTGTCTGTGTGTGAGTGAGTGTGTGTGTGTGTATGTGTATGTGTGTGTGTGTGTGTGTATGTGTATGTGTGCAGTGTGTGTGTGTAAGGGTGGTGCGTGTGTGTGTGTGTGTGTTTGTGTGCATGCGTGCGCATGAATCTGTGTGTATGTGAGTGAGTGAGTGCGTGAGTGTGTATGTGTGTGTGTGTGTGCGTGCATGTATGTGTGTGTGTGTATGAATGTGTGTGCATGAATGTGTATGTGTGTGTGAATGTGTATCTGTGTGAGTGCGTGTGAGTATTTGTGTCTGTGTCTGTGTGTATATATTTTTATAAGCGTGTATGCATGTGTGCGTGCGTGAGTGAATGTGTGTGTAAATGTATGTATATATATGTATGTGTCAAGGAGTACTCTATCATAGGAGATGCACCACAGATTTCCAGCCTGTGCTAGCAAAGGCCAGTCTTATCGCTGGTACTACTTGTGTCGCGCCGACTGACCCGCGGATGAATCTTCGCTTAGTTGAAATCAGTATTTTCGATATTGATATGAAGTTTAAAGACCATTAAAACATGATTTTGAAACACGTTTTATTATAATTTGTCACCTATTTTGTTGATTTGATGATTTTGTTAGTTTAAAACGCGCACTCTGTTATGTAGCGCATATATCAGGAACCGAAAGTAAGCATTATTGTTGATGGCTGCAGTTTTGAAGTGAATTGTTTAGATATTGCTTTCTGTGAATTTATGGATACTTAAACAGTGTTTTTTTCGATGTTTTGATTCTGGGATGTTTGCTACAGATCTTATGTATATTGTATGGATAGAAAATGGTGAATAAGTGTGGTATAGTAGAGTGTAACGGGAACTACAACAAGAACAACACGTGCCTTGTGTTCAAACTTCCAACTGAAGCCGAGAGACAGACTTGGATTAATGCACTGCCTCCACGTAAAGATTTTGTGATCGACCCTGACAAGTTCTTCATTTGTGAGAGGCACTGGAACGAAGGCTACGAAGTTCATACGTTTCCTGGAGGTCGCACACAACCTAAGCATCCGCCGAGTGTCTTCCCTCAAATCCCAAAATCATGCATGCCAACGCCGAAAGCTCAACCAAGATCCACGGATGTTACAAACATTGAAGCAAGGCAACTGGAACATTTGAGGAAAGTGGATGGAATTGAAACCTTCGCAAGTTTTAATCTGAGAAAACTCTGAGAAAAACATACAAAGACGTGATCATTACAGATCCGATAAAAGGACTGTGTGCGTGTGGTTTGTCTCATGAAAAGAAGATTTTGAGTGAGTTCAAAAGCAAAGCATGCATATTTCAGTGTATTGCATTTTGAGAGAACAGTACATGAATCAGAAGTGATATTGTCCCT
>JAWQFJ010020549.1:10000-26353 GCA_034096865.1 Theodoxus fluviatilis | reverse complement strand
GATTATAAACTTGTCAAGATGCATTAACTCTGCAGAATACTCTGTTCTGTTTCTCCTCCCTTCGACGTTTATGCCTGGCGTCTGCAAGCCATTTCTCATGACCTCGTGCATGCTATTCTTCCCCTTTACCGGAGCTGCCTCGAACACATTCTTCACTCTAAAAATGGAATAGAACGTCACACCAGAGAATTCAACTGAAGGATCCTCGACGTGGATGTTGGAAGAAGCAAACGAGGTTTTGGTGGCAGTAGAAGGCTGTAGAGGAAGGGCCGACAGATCCAACAGGTAAGGTATCTACTTGTAAACAGCCCTCTCAAATTAAGTTGCGTGGATGCTTTGTTCAAATTGAAATACTGCCGATAATTCATCCAAGGGGGTCACTCCGGCGATATTGATATTTAACTCGATTCAGAAACCTGAACCATTTCTATGTTGTAGGGCTCTGTGGCCGAGTATTTAGCGCGCTTGACATGCTGTCGCTTGCGGCTAGCGGGTGCGGCGTTCGAAGCTGCGCGGATTCTAGAGTTCCATTATTGAGCAAGATGCTTTACTCACATTCCTTCTCTCCACCCAGGAGTAAATCGGGTACCTGTGAGGGCTGAGTTGCAAGATTGTGAGAGATAACATTGGCGCATTCATCCGCAGCCTGGTTGCATGCTTTCCAGGGAGTTGAGACGGTATTGGAGTGATACACAGAGGTAGCCCGATGACCAGAAGGTAAATGTGTACGGATTGAGCATCAATCAATGGGTGAAAAAGTCGCAATATAAAAAGAGAGCCTTTAAGTATACTACGATAAATTCAGTTCGAGATCTTCCGCTACATGTTTATGTTTGACGTCATTGAATGAGCATTGCAATTTCGGTGTGTGGAAAAAACTTCGTCTGCTGGCTGACAACCCCACCTCAATATCACAACGTCTCTGTCGTACTCGAAAACAGATCGGTGTAATTAAAGAATGTTTAATACTTAATCATATTTATTCAGAAAGGGAAGAAGAATACACATAAAGCTGACAAAATAAATATTTGCACACAAAACTACAATTCAAGTCTAAAACGACAACAAATGGAGAACCTAAAGAATTGTATATATAACTAAATGCTGTAGACTTCATGAGGAATGGTGAGAGAGATGGGGATCGGTGTAGTATTTGCTACGGTTACACGCCACGGGCTCTCATATATACACGTGGCTCATTTCCATTGACCATTGAGGGATATATGAAAGAAATTGCTCTGGGCAAATTTCATCATGTAGCTTGATTACAAGTACAGGGTTGATCAAACTTGAAAAGCCGTTCTCTTGAAAATCTCTTTTTAGGAACACACGTATTCAGATTGTCATAACTCAGCAACGACTTCACATATAATAACTGTGGTATCATTTTGAATGGAATTTAGTGTACTTTACAATGACGCCCCCAAAGAAAAAAAACCCAAAGGCATCCGAGTGACTCATATTGGGAGGACTGGTCATAACTACAAAATGATTGTAGTTCAGCACTAGTAGTAAGCAAGGTTTTCATTAGCTGCGTTAACCTGTCATTGCAGTCCCAAACAAAAAGTGTAAACCATGCATGAGACACACAGAAAGGTGTCAAGGTCATCGCAGTGATGGTCGATGGCTAGAAATCCTCAAATACCTTCACACAATGGAAAGGTTGGAGGAAAAAGTTACTCGGCTCTGGCATTTGGAGTCCCTAGCCTCTCCATATCAGAAACGCATACTCCACATACTCTTTCAATAAGCTACTAAACTTTTAAATTGTCATAAAAAATGACTGGCTCAATGAAAGAGAGAGAGAGAGAGAGAGAGAGAGAGAGAGAGAGAGAGAGAGAGAGAGGGAGGGGGGGGAGAGAGAAAGAGAGAGACAGAGACAGAGAGAGACAGAGAGAGAGGGGGGCGGACGGACAGACGGACCAAAAGACAGAGAGACAGACACACAGACAGGCAGACAGACACAGAGACAGACAGACAGACAACCAGACAGACAGACATACAGACACAGAGACACACATACACAGAGACAGACAGACAGACACACAGACAGACAGACAGACAGACAGACAGACAGACAGACAGACAGACAGACAGACAGACAGACAGACAGACAGACAGACAGACAGACAGACAGACAGACTGACAGACACAAAGACAGACAGACAGACACAGAGACAGACAGACATACACAGAGACAGACAGACAGAGACGAACGGAGAAAGAGAGAGAGAGAGACAGAGAGAGATATCCAATCACAAGCTATTTTAAATCAAGACCGCCACTGGAATGTGGCCAAACTCTCTTGGTAGAAGAGTTTCCCTCAGTAAATAGAGAAAAACTCTCAGAGAACTCCTGCAGCCATCGCTCAAGAAGAACCTATACACAGTGTGTGATGACGTTAACCAGGACGTGAAGGCGAGAGACGGGATATTTATGTGGCTGTTCCAAACACTCCTAAGAAGGGTTCAATACGAAGCGCTTGGCTTCCGGCGATAACGATGCATTTATTGGCGCTGAATGATGTATTATGATGACCTCTGCTGATAAACTTTTTTTCATCTTTGGCAGTACAGAAATCAGTAGAGCGTCACAATAATCCAACCTGCTACTCTATCGCAGGAGATCGTCGGCACTTCAGGCGGATCAACGTTCTTAAAGGTATCGCGATTATCAAATTTACTGTCGCCGTTCGTTCCCAGCGGATGAATCTTTAAATGACCGCGATATCTAAAACGCCTTTCTCCTCACATGGGGCCAAATGCAAGTACACAAACAAACAAGCAAACAACAAACATACATACAGTCTTACAAACAAATAAACAAATGAACGAACGAACGAATGAACAAACTTGTTGCGCTAGAATTTTTCAAATTACGCCGAAGATTCCAACAGAAGAACACAACTGTGTAGGCATCTCTTGGGCGTCCTTATTTTCCTGACAAGTACGTCATGAAAATGCATTCATAGCGAACGAAGCGAAATTATATAATGACCTGATGTGTATGTGGTGTGTGTGTGTGTGTGTGTGTGTGTGTGTGTGTATGTGTGTGTGTGTGTGTGTGTGTGTCTGTGCATGTGTGTGAGTGTGTGTGTGTGTGTGTGTATATATGTGTGTGCGTGCGTATGCGTGTGCGTATGCGTGCGTGATTGTTTGCAAAACTTTAATCACATTTATTGAAATAAAGATAACTAAGCTTCAAAGTGTCAACAAACAATGCACAGGAAAAGTAAAGGGCAAATTCTTTCTAGACATTCTCCAAACCATTTTACTATATACTAAGACTTCTGCTTTCAACAAACTTTTTACCAGGGTCTGTGTACATGTCATATAGAAGCAAACTCAAATGGATTTTTACCTCAGAGAGGTCATGGCAGGGATTAAACAGGGCATGGGCAAGCTTCATAATGAGAGCTTTCTCGAAGACATTACCGACAGTTGCCAACATTTCTGCTCCCAAAATTAATTCATGACAAGAGCTCGAAAGACATGCCAATTTAATTGAGAACCCTCTGTTTACATTTCCAGCCATTGCACACTTACATTAAAGGCATGATGCCAATCAACTCCATATTGCAGATGTCTTTTGTTTGCGATATCTTGGCTTGGTTTCGTCAAGCTATTAAGAAGATAAAGATTTTTCCAAGACGGCGCAATAGTCGCTGAATTTGTACCTGTAATGAGGAAGTGGGTTTTCGAAAGTATCTCACCTGAGAGAGACTTGGTTTTTGCTGGTAAAGTTGGTAGTCCAACGACTGTATAGAAATGGAGGGTGGATGGGGGTTGAGTTCTGCCCTAGAGGTGATGAGCGGTGTTCGCTCTGAGATATGAGTAGTAGTTAGTAAAGGTGGGTCGTGAGTTGGTTGTGAGAAGATATCTATATTAGAGAGAGAGCAAGAAGACAGCAATCGGTCCGCCTGCTGGGTGAGAAGAAGAGAGAAGAGGAGGGCGAAGCATCGAAGAGTGAAGCAGACAAAGAAGAGAGTGGAGGAAGGCGAAGCACAGAAGAGAGAAGCAGATGAACAGAAGAGATCGGCTCCACACACAGCAGAGACGGGCAGAGAGAGAGAGAGAGAGAGAGAGAGAGAGAGCGGTGGAAGGTTGGTGCGAGAGTTTTACACGGGTCTATAGTTTTACTTGTCGAGGGCTGACCTACGTGCTTTTATGTTTTATATAAGAAGGCTGACCGACATTTTACTTGTGCTTTTTCATTTTTCCCGTTGGGAGTTGAATAGGTGAAGAGTAGGTGTAATTTTATAAGATTGGGTTACTGAGGATGTTGTGTTTGAACCATATGCCAATGTAACATTCTTTTTATTTTTATTTTTATTTTTCTACCCCTGTTACGGGCATGTTTTAGGTTGAAATATAAAGACATGTAAGTAACCCGGGACCTGTTTTATTTCGTTTTTGTGGATCCCAGTAACAGTACCGAATGTTTGCCAATAATTAATTTGCCAAGACTTGGTGAATAGTAGCCAAAGTTTATTTGTCAATGAAGAACAGGTTTTACTAGTAACTATATTAAAAATAATAAGTCTCCATGCACGAAAGATCCGCGTGCAGCATCAGCCACAACGACAATAGACATGTTTAACGACGTCAATTTTGTAACTGGGACACTCTCTCCCCTCCCCCCCCCCCCCTCTCTCCCCCCCCCCCCCCCCTCCCAAAGTCATAACATCACTTGCAGCAAGTCGAAACACCGGTAACGTAGGCGTAAGTATCGCCCAATTAGAACGCGGGTTGAACAAGAGGTTACCATTGTATTCAACAACACAGTGCTCAGCTTAGAATTTAGACTGTTGCTGCTCTCAGCTCTTTCATGCACCATACACCGCATGTGTGTCGGTACACAAATTAGCCACGCAATAATTTCTATTCACAGGGAGACTTAGGGGTAGCTTCATCTTTAAATCGCTAATACTAATAGATTGCCATTTCACTTCGCCAACGTATGTCCAGCCCACAAAAAGAACGAAACGCTTTTGAAATGCTTTTGTTGCGATACATTCCAGAGATTATATATATATATATATATATACAAATTGAGGTAAATGTTCTGTAGCAGGGAGAGATACAATTCAACAGTCATTTTCCATTCATCTTAAACAAATGAATTCGTTCTCTATTTCTTTTTTTCCGCAGCAATTTGGTTGTGAACACTTCCATTTCATTTACTCTTTGAAAAATGTAATTTTTGTGCAAGCCCCTGTTGTTGCTTTTTCTGTTGAAAAAAACTATTTTTCTTTGGGAGAGAATTGATTTATACTGTAATATAGCCTGGAATAATCCAAAATGTCACAAAGAGTCAATTGTATACCCTTCCCCTGATTTGATACCGATATAAAATTCAACGTGATTTCATGAGGATTCGATAAGTTAGCAACTCACGAAGAGTATTTTCCAATGTCTTTGCTTTTTTCTTTGTGAAGAGTATAAGTTACATCTGAGAAATTTCAATTTAAACAAAAGGTGGTCATCAGTCGGGTATATTCTGTACATGCATAGTCAAGATTCTGTATTGAACATTCTCTTGGACCGACTTCTGATGCAGTGATAAACGGTAAATCATAGCACGTTTTACGTGGTATAATAAAATCTCTGCCTCGTGTACAAATATCTGACTTGATATCCTCTGTTGGAGCTGAGGAAGTTGTGAACTATAGATACTCCATCAAGAAACCTCAGGTCCTCAATCGAAAGATAACTTATTAACAAAATAATTTTGAAAATATGGCCAGCACTCCTTTTGATTTACCAAAGCAGTTCTGTGGAGCGACGATCCTAAGTCAAAAAGATTATGTGACTCCTTCATATCTTAAAAAAAGACGGCTGAAAACACTCTGTTTCTCCAGAATTTATGCGCTTTGAGCATCACTGCTTTAGTGAGACCAGCGCCTATGAAAATGCACATACATGCACACTGAAATCTTACTCTGCCAACATGTCGCTGAAGGAGAGGCAGGTGTTGATTACGCAAAGTCTGCAAATCCCCGAGGGAGCAGAGAGAGGGAGAGACAGCAATAGCTGGGCAGACCCCTGATGAATGCCAACTCTCTCCAGGGCTGCAAGTGACACCCGATTTGGAAGCGCCGCAGGGAAAGCATGCTGGGATACAACGGGCTCCCGTTACGCAGCTCTGAAATGGAAGCCGACAAATTGTCATGTGAACACATAGCGACATGTGGCTAATAGACATGTGAAGAATGCCCCTACTACAACTGGCGCCTCGGGCCAAATGACGTTGTTATAGCGGATGTCCTCGCTAAATTGCTCGCAAACAACTTGTGGAATGTCTGAAAGGCAGGCGAGTCTGCAACTAGAGGGACAGAGAGGAAAATCTTACAGAAAAGCCAAAAGACTGCCAGACTCTCAGACGAACGAAGATGTGTGTGTGTGTGTGGGGGGGGGGGGGGGGGGGGGGGGGGAAGATACAATGAAACAGTTCTGCAGAAAGAATATGAAAATCACGTGACGAATGAAAACGTTATAATCAGTATGTATCCACTAGTTCACGTACTCCAGCACTTATGCACACTTGCACACACACAAGCACACACACACACACACACACACACATATATATATATATATATATATATATATATATATTATATATACATACATATATATATATATATATATATATATATATATATATATATATATATATATACACTCACACAGACACACACACACACAGACACACACACAGACACACACACACATAGCATATGCACAAAGTATGTGCAGAAAAACATCAATAAATACACCCCAAAAAGGGCACATATGCGAAAATACTTATGTTCAGAGACACACGGGCTGTAAGCTATATATACTGGTGGACTTTAAAAACTTGTAACCAAAATATGCAACAAATATTAGGAAATATTCATAACAGTAAACCAAATATTACGTGTCATTGCTGGACACTCTTTTTACACTAAGGAAGTCTAATAATCCAGAGGTCATGACCTTCCTTTGAGGAAATGATTATTTAGTTTTGTGTGACTTTGGTGGTCATCAAAACAAGTATGTTAACTACCCGAAAACAACCTTTATAGACATGAAGAAAAGCATGTCACCACTTGTTAGTGACCCAACCACACGCGATGCCATGTCTTAACTAAGTACAGCGAGACCAAGCCATTGGGATGTTGAGGGCCGGGGCAACCCAAAGCCAGGCTGCTCGTCACTTTGGTGTAGGACACCTGTGTGTCACAACTTGTGAGACGCTACCGGGACACGGGGTCCACAAACGGTCGTCCTCGACCAGGTCAACAGAGGGTAACAACACTAGCTCAGAAAAACCACATCCGTCTGATGCACCTCAGGAACCATTTTTGGCCCTGTACACAGACAGCAGCTGAGACCAATGGACGAAACAGACCCAGGATAAGCAGACGAACGGTCAGTCTACGACTTGCAGAATGCGGAATTCAAGCCTACATTGTATGTGTTGCATTGTGGTGAATGCTTGTCGTAGGGTCATCCGACTTTGCTGGGCATACAAGCACTCCAACAGACTCCTGCTCAATCATTGCTGAAGAAACGTCATGTTCAGTGATGAGTCCAGATTCCAGCTTTATATACCGCCATGATGGTCGCCAACGAGTCTACAGGCGACGTGGGGAGAGGATTGCTGCGCCATCCATCTCCCAGACTGATCACTTCGAAAGAAGAACTGTCATGGTTTGGGATGCCATAAACTTCGGTTGGCATTAATAATTCGTCGTCATTGAGCGTAATGTTAATGCTGAGCTCTACAGACATCTACGACATGCCCCCCTGTACATTCAAGACCATCCTGAAGTCACCTTCCTGCAAGACAACGCAAGACCTCTCGTTGCTCGTGCAAACACGCAGGTTCTTGCTGATCAGGATGTGGAAGTGTTGAAGTGGCCGTCCTTCTCCCCAGACATGAACCCTATCGAACATACCTGGGGCTTGTAGGATGGGCGAGTGCTGTACAGGAACCCAGCTACTCAGTGAAAGGCAGAACTGCGGGCAGCCTTGCTGCAAGAATGGGACTCCACCCCCCAGAGACAGCTGAATGAGATGGTGCTCTCCATGCCACACAGTCTGACAGCGTTACTCCGTGGCCCAGGGTGGTCATACAGACTTGTGACTTGATTTGTTTATGCCGCTGAAGGTTTTGTTTGTTGATCATGCTGTTGTTTTGCTGAAATTGTTGTTCTTGATTACTCTGGTGTATGTTGTTTACATTTCTGACTAACTGACTAATTTGCACAATAACATAGCCTGGCATACAACCCATGTCTGAACATTTCTGGTTATAAGTTTTAATGTTCACCAGTATATGTGCACGGTTGATAGTTAAATGACATTGTAGCTTCTACTACTTGGGATGGATGTGATATTTATTTGATGTGTGCTGCACCGCACTCAGTGAAAATATCACAGAATCGCAGTCATTATTTATCATTAAGGATGCCATATTGAAAAGAATAAAAACCTCAGGTACATTGATAAAGCAGTCGCCGACAGAAAACTGCAAGGTTGCTGTCCATGTATTTTTGACATCTTTGTCAGTGGCTTCTTATCTAAGAGGAAGAGGTAAACTGAGGAAAATGCATACTGTGGTCATTAGTCATTTCACCTATTCATCTCTTCAAAACGTTAGGAGTCGCAATTATTTAACCACGTTGTTCAGATACGAACCCGACGGATTACAGGTGCACCGTCGCTTGCAATCAAAATTGGTTACATAGTCGACCATAGTGGTGAATAGATGTATTATTGTATTCATATGGCCCAAAACATCACTTTCGATGTTTAATTAATTAATTCTTTTAAATAGCAAATCCGGAAAATTCTCAAGTCGCGTTACACGTAGGAAGCGACGTCATTGTTGTATGTAATCAGTGGACAAAATGGTTTAGACTACCGCAAACAAATTCCTATATTTATTGTTCTACATCTAATGTTTTGCTAAAGTGGAAACAACAGGGAAAGTAGTCTGTAGTTGCAGAATATACACTGAGAAATTCTGTTTGAGTGAGCATCCACAATTTTTACTACGGTCGCCATGATCGCAATGGCAACACCCATCAGATCTGTTTCAACAAACTGGTGGAGAGTACAATAGCGGAGTAGACAAAATATTTTGAAGAAGCAACACAGCAAATACACCAAGCAATTGAAGCAAAACAGATCAGCCGGGCAAGCGCAGAATCACGCTGGAAGGGCAATAAGCCAAAGTACTGACCACCCCGTCGTCTGCCTGTCGCTGTGCCCACGCCGAGAACGCTTCTAGCAGACGATGCAACCAACCAGTGTGATCGCGATTACAAAAGTAAACGCTGGGAATAGCCAAAGTGCTCATCTGTGTGTCCTTGAGAACGACTGTTGGAACAAGAATAGTGATTTTTCGTTCGGCTGACGCAGTGGTTTTCAAAGTGTACTGTGTTCTGTCAGAGTTGCTTTCCAGTGTCCCCGCTGTCCCCGTCAACGTATCTCCCGTATCGGCCTGGCGAGTCACATCGACACACATACTCGGAGGAGAGGACTAAGCTGGACAGTCTGTCTGTCCTTGTGCTTGCGCCAGGCAACCACCAGAAGTTTTGACAGAAGCCATCAATGCAAACTGCAAATTTCATCTCCCTTAATTAGGACTTGTTCTAATTGAGCGATATTACGCCAACTTCATTGAAGTTTCGACTTGCCGTAAGTTAATGTGGGGCTTACAACAAGTGTCCGACGTTCGACATCGGTGATTGTGTACTTCGAAATCTGATATGCATTTTGCCGTTGTAACCGCTGTTACGTTCTGATTGGCTGATCAGACGGGTCTTTTGCGCCTAGAGGCTTGTTGTGATTTATTTTTGGTGTAGATACAAGGAAACAACGCTTGTCCATCATTTTGCTTCTGGTTCGCAAGCTAAATCGCTCATATTTAGAGTTACTGCCACAGGTACTAAGGAACAATAACCAAAGAAAGATCATCATTTAGCAAAGCCTTGTGTAGAATACATCAATAGTTCATTTAATTTGCAACACTATTTAAATAGATTTGTAGTTCGAAGGAGCACATTTGGCCGAGTTCTGGCCATGTAACTATATGGTTTCACAAGGCGCATCATGTAACTCGATGGTGCAGGCAGTAACGTATGCATATCATTCCAGCCAGCTGCGGCCTGTTGGCATGCAGCAGTCCCCGAACACAAGATCGCGTAAGTCCCCTTCGGCTTCGTTCACATCGGGCACTGCGCCCAGTTAGAACGCGACTTCACCATGACGCTCTGCGAAGTCGATCATATGGACTCGGAAAACGAAAATGTACGTCAGTACGCTATCTTTCTCCGCTGATTCGTCGTCTCCATTGCTGTAGTAAGGCTCGTTCTGATATGGTGTGTAAAACGTGAACGTTTCCCATGATATTCTTCACAGAAAGTGGCAGAAGTTCAGTCAGGATAGCAACTTTTGCAACCCGTCGCCAGGTTTTCATCGTATTCGGTACACGTCGCCATGCGTGTCAATTGAAGTAGATACCATAGTGACGTCACGAACTCGCGCATGCGTACAAAAAAGCATAATGATTTATTTTACTGGCAGGTGAGAACTGGCAGTTTTATAAAACAATATTTCGCAATTAAAAGTGTTCTGATATTTAAATAAATGCAAACTATTCACGGATGGGTATTATTCTTAACTGCTTATGTGCAAACGATACAACTTGGGCGTGCTCCCGAAGATTTTAAGACTGTCTTGGCACTGTACGAGGAATTAAACAACTCATCAACATAGCTATTTTTCACCGACACAAACCAGCGCCGTATTTAAGTTTCCCCACAAAATGCACTCGGCCCGCCCATTCCGAAGACAATGTCCATCACTGCTTCCTTCCGTTTCCACCTACCTCAATTTGACTACCGTACTTCTTCCTGCTCCTTTCCATGTTCGTCATCCATTCTCCAATCCACTCGAACCATTCCTTCACTTTCCTCTTTTTGCACTCTTCCCCGCCTCACCTCCATCTTCACTTCCTCCGCCATCTGTCTTCGCTTTTCATTCAGGCGGACAGCGGAGAGAATTTAGCAGCATCAGGTGCCACAGTCAACTTTTGTTGGCGGGAGCCAGTGACGTCAGAAGACCTCAGCGCCGAGAAAAGAGGTCACGGTCGCGATAACATTCCCCTGTCTGCTGCCGACCATGGAGGTACACAGCGGTTGAAGATGAGCCGCAAAAAGGAGGAAGGAGGCGGAGGAAAGAAAGAAAATGGAGGAGAAATAGAGAAGAAGAAGTCTTCCAGAATTTTACCCACTCACCCACAATCACTGGAATCCTCGACTGCCTTATCTTTCCAGACAAGTAGCCCTTTCTGAGGGGAGGGGGTGGGTGGTTTTCGTGATGACGTCACACCGTGTCGAATGCAGAGACCAGCGATAAACACAGCGGGCAGAAGTAAACAGTTCAGACCTAGGCCTATCTTCGCAGCAAGCGCAGCCTCCCAGGCCAATTTTTGTCTGTTTTCCACCTTCTCCGCCTCTGCAGAATGCGGTTAAACTGACTTCCGTTCACACAGGCACTGAGAGGAATCAGGGAACAAAAGCGCGCCGTTGCGACAGATTTTCAATGACGTCAAACAATTCGAATGTCGGCCCTCTTCACCTTCAAGCGATCTGCAGTTGCCCGGATTGGAATTTCAGTTTGATATTTGGAAGAACAGTGCCGCAGAAGGTTGAAGTAAGTGGATGGCTGGGCTCTGTTTGAAACTAGACTTCAGTAAGATTTCTTGTTGTTAAAAGTTATGAGTACTTGAACGTGATAACTTTTGTAAAGAATATACCAAATACTCATAAAAAATCTTACCTTAGCCACACAACAAATATCGTCTTTCATCAGATAATACCTATTTGATAATCATCTGCTAGTGACAAAATCGCTAACCAAGGAGAGAGAGAGAGAGAGAGAGAGAGAGAGAGAGAGAGAGACAGACAGACAGACAGACAGACAGCCAGAGACAGAGACAGAGACAGAGAGACAAAAAGAGACAGAGACAAAAAGAGACAGAGACAGACAGAGTCAGACAGACAGAGACAGACACGGACAGACAGACAGACAGACAGACAGACAGACAGACAGACAGACAGACAGACAGACAGACAGACAGGCAGACAGACGGACGGACGGACGGACGGACGGACGGACAGACAGATAAAGTGAGAGAGAGAGAGAAAAAGAGAGAGAGAGAGAGAGATAGAGAGAGAGAGAGAGAGTCAGAAACAAACACAAGCACGCACGCACGCACGCGCGCACACACACACACACTCACACACACACACACACACATACACACACACACACACACACACACACACACACACACACACACACACACACGCACATCATATTCATACAGAGATACGCTAACAAAGAGACAAGCACAACAGCACGGAGTTATACCAACAAAGACCTACGCCGCACTGACACAGAACAAACACACAACCATGACTCCTTTTACGCATCTCGGGGAGAGACGCACCAACCTGCCTTCTCAGGACCGCGCTGGGTCGACCTAACCTCGTCGCGCATGATGCGATCTAATTAGTTCCTCTCTTGTCCCCTTGCTCATTAGCCAGACGAGAAAGACGCAAAGTAATTAGCCTGCCCATCCGTTTTCCTCAGCGTGACTACCCACTAGCATGCAGGCTACTGGCAACTCGGGCCCTGGAGGATGCTGTCTGTGGTGTGAAAATGGCGAGCAGAAGGAGGTAAAAAATATCCTGGCTGGCTAAGCATGAAAAAAGGGTGGTTTTGTTCAGGCCGACACTTTCGCTCCTGTACTGCGCTGTTTAGTTTGGGCGACACTATCTCCACGCCACAGAGACGCCAATCGTTAGAATGCTTCGATGGCGCGAAAATATGAGAGATGTTGAAGCGAGGAGACATACTGAGGTATTTCCTGTCCAGCGAGCAGGACATGAAAGTGATTGCTGGTATGGGGTCGGGTTGATGTCAGCAATTCACTGATGCATTATTACTGATGTGAATATTTTTAGGGAATGACTACTGCTATGTCCTAGAATGCATTTGGCCCTTTGTCGCCATTGCCATACACGTGTTGATTTGCTGAACTGCCTTAAAGACAAACTCCAGTACATAACACGCAAAACATGCAAGACGTCAGTCGTGAAGATGTTCTCATTCCCAGGCATATCACGTCAGTTGATGATGATGATGATGTTGAGGAGGAGGAGGAGGAGGAGGAGGAGGAGGAGGAGGAGGAGGAGGAGGAGGACGGTGATGACGACGACGACGATGATGATGGTGATGATGATGATGATGATGATGATGATGATGATGATGATGATGATGATGATGATGATGATGATGATGATGATGATGATGATGATGATGATGATGATGATGATGATGATGATGATGATGATGATGATGATGATGATGATAAACGACGAACAATTAAGGAGCTTCAAACCCCTCCAGAAGGTTCGTGTTGGATTTTCGGCATTGAATGTTGTTTGAAATGTTATCAAGCTTTGTTCTGCACATTAATCTGTCTAGTGCTGCACATCACTCAGCGAAACTTAAACCCGTGAGACGTGATGGAAGTGAACGAAAACACAATTTTGCATACGACTGTAAATCTTGTTCCACCAAACCCCGGAAGACCGTAAACAGCACCAGAGGAAGAGACAGGGGACAACGTCTCTCGCATTGCGCAAGTGGAGACAACTCCTACTTTTGGAATTAAAGGGCGCGTTTGTTAGGCAAGTGGCTCTCGATGGCTAGTCGAGGGCGAGCGAGACGCACCTACGGCGAATGAGCAAGACACGTAGGCAACGTCTAGCCCTCGAGATTCTCTCGAGATTCTACGCCTAACAAACGCGCCCCTGCACCGGTAGAGCCTGCGCAGTCCACACCGCAATCCCGGTCTCCGGAGACTGAAAAGCGACTCGGCAGGGGAGATAAGCGGCAAAGGTTTTCCAGGGCTGGTGATGACAGCTGAGGTGAGCAGTTGAGGACGAATAACTTCCTGTGACGTCAGAGAGGAGAAGATGAAGAGCAGGTCAGGGAGGTGAGCTATTTTGGTCTACATCTCCTGAGAGAATAGCTCCGCGCTAGAGAGTGCGATAGTGGGCCCGTGTAGCCTTGCTAATCTGAGGTTTATCTTCCAGGCGTTATGATTTTTTTGGTTGCATCAGGTGGTTTACGCTGAGTGAGTTGAAAATAGAAAACATGTGGAGCGTGAACAGCACGAAAGAAAAGTAGGGCGGGCGCAATGAGTTATGAAGAGCAGAAAAATGAGAAGGGGAAATATAATAACCGTGTAAGAACTTTTCACTTTTCTCTACGTCATAGGGAAGAGTCACACTCAGAGATCGGGAACAGGAACCAGAATTTGTCCGACGAATGTATGTCATCAGTAAAATAAAAAGTACATATATAGATTTACAAGTAGAAAATTAAACTACAGTGGCCAAATGTGTGTGAGCCACTGCGACTGACACTAGGTGTGTCGAGACAACCTTCAGGCTTGGGAAAGAAGTAGGTTAGGGCATTTGTCAAGCTGAAACACAGACCACACAGCTAAAAGTGCAGACAAATTTAAATGCAAGACATAAAAAGAAGGGGAAGAGTAATGAGAAATCGCAGTGATGCAACAGTTGGAATACTCGTTTTAGTTGCACTCAGATCCCGCTTGCCAAGATTAGAAAAACATTTTTCACAGGAACGCACGTACCATCAATATGCGCCTGCACGCTTGTGGTAATGCATACGAATTCATTCTCGTTAACAACGACATCCCACACACACGTTAACATGCGTGCGCAAGACCGTTAAGGGCGCGTGCACGCATACACACACCTATACACGGACGGCACACGATTCGATTTTACCTTTGTGTGCGCGCACACACTACCAACCCTGTCTTTGACTCTTTCTCTGTCTCTCTCTCTTTCTCTCTGTCTCTCTGTCTGTCTGTCTGTCTCTCTCTCTCTCTCTGTCTCTCTCTCTGTCTCTTTATCTCCTCTCTCTGTCTGTCTGTCTGTCTCTCTCACTCACTCTGTGTCTCCCTCTCTCTCTATCTCTCTCTCTCTCTTTCTCTCTGTCTCTGTGTCTCTCTCTGTCTCTGTGTGTCTCTCTCTGTCTGTGTGTGTCTCTCTCTTTGCCTCTCTCTCTCTCTTTCACTCACTCTGTGTGTCTTCCTCTCTCTCTGTCTCTCTCTCTGTCTCTCTCTCTGTCCCTCTCTCTCTCTCTCTCTCTGTCTCTCTCTCCCTCTCTCTCTCTCTGTTTCTCTCTCTGTCTCTGTTTGTGTATGTGTGTCTCTCTCGGTCTCTCTCTCTGTCTCTCTCTTTCTTTCTCTCTGTCTCTCTCTGTCTCTCTGTATCTCTCTCTCTCCCTCTCTCTCTCTCTCTCTCTCTTCCGCGCGTACGCACGCACGAACACACACACACACACGCGCGCGCGCGCGCGCACACACACACACACACGCACGCACACGCACGCACACACACGCATGCACGCGCTGACTAAACCACATGGACATGCACATACACACACTCACGCGCACACACACACACACACACACACGCACGCACAACACGTAAGCAGACGTGCACAGACAGTCACTCCAGCACTCTCGCACTATTGCTTACTTTTGTGAATGCCCGGATGGAGGACCCTGCTTCTGGAGAGTTCTCTGTGAGTCTGTCTGGCTTCCAGACGTCTTCATGGTGTTTTATGAACAGCTCTGCGTTAAAGTGTCCTTCATTACCCTTCTAAGAGCAAGGGTAAAAGGCTCCTGCCTTGTGGGAACCCATTACGTGGACGTTTCCGTGTTGATGTTTTCCATTCAACACACTGCAGACTGGTGGCTGACGAAGTCAGTGTGGGTGTGGGAGTGGAGGAGAAGGTGGGGCGTGGAGGAAGGGTGAGTAGGAGGAGGAGGTTGCAATTTTTGCAAAGTATCCACGTCTGTGGTTGTGGTGGAGGTGGTGATGGTGTCGTTGGTAGTAATGATGGTTTGGGTTACGGTGGTGATGGTGGTGGTGGTGGGGGTGGTGGGGGTGCTGCTGCTGCTGCTGCTGCTGATAATGATGAAAATGAATGGAGGGAGGATGTAAATAATAATAAGTTTTCTCTCCTTTGTTGTTTGTTGTTTGTTTTTTCTTGAATGAAATTATTAATATCTACATCTGTCAGTTGTTTTGACTCGAAGATGATAAATTATGTCTTCTCTTTAATTGAATATGTATAGCCACCTTTTAAGGATTGTCATCGTCGTCTGGTATGAACTGGTTTTGAATGATATCCCTTCGTGCGGAGCGGTCAAGAGGCCTTTATTTCTTTGACCTGAATGTCT
>JAWQFJ010020549.1:0-5000 GCA_034096865.1 Theodoxus fluviatilis | reverse complement strand
TGCTGCTGCTGCTGCTACTACTTCTGCTATGGCTGCCGCTTCTGTTTCTGCTGCTTTTGATTGTGTTGCTGTTTCTGTCTCACTAGTGACAAAGAGTTGCAGGAGGTTGTGGCGATGGTTATGGTGCTGCGTTTGTATTAAGATGTATGCAGGTGACGATTAGTCCAGTTAGATGCCTTTACGCACATTCAGCTCTAATTTTAAGAAAAGTTTTTCTACAGTTTAGCTCCGCAGAATCACCTGTGATGGAGGAGCGTACTGTTGACAATTTGCTTCCTAAAAGAGAACAGAAATCTTGCAGGGGGCCGACAAATGAAAGTTTCTAGATCGCAGGCGGGGAGCGGAGCGAACTCGTCACCTCCCGATTATGATGGATGAGTACACTTCTCTTTGCTGTTGTACGTTGAGCGTCTAGGAATACGATCCAGTGTATCGTCAAACGCTGTCGTGTGCTGAACTTCCCTTCTCACAGTCTTCTTCAGGAAGTCCTTCTCACGCCGTGGAGATATCAAGCCTGCTCCAGGCCCCATTCACAAAATAGCTGCAGCTCAGACTTCGCACTGAAGGGGAAACACTCCATCATGGGGCATCCTCGCTGTCCACGTATCTGGAGCAACGTGTGTCCCGGATTTTCACGCACGCGCCACACCCACTTCCGGTCCCTACGAACGCTGGAGGCCCAGTTCGTGATCTATCGGCCGCAGCAGGTGCACACTAAGCGAAGCTCTCCGACAGGTGGGAGTGTAGTGATGAAAGATGGAAAGAGGAAGGAAGTCAAATGGAAGGAGAGAAGGGTGCAAAGAGGCACAAGGCGTTATTCTGTATGTAATACAACCGACCCCAGTTAGTCAAAACCTGCCTGAAGAGATATGTGGCTTCTCGATGGAATTAATTCGATGATCAGTGACTGACGTGTGTGTCTGTGAGGCGCCATTCATGAGTGACAGTCTGTCCCGCAGCTGGTGTGTATCAACGCTGAAGGCTTGTGGGAGTAAAGGTTGCCGCCAGCAGTCGCCGCCTCTTGCCTCTTCTCAAGCCGAGCTGCTCGCACGTTCTCAGCCAGCTAGGGGTCCATACGGCAGCTGCCGCCCTTCAGCTGGAACCCACGATCGTGGCGCTTTCAGGCTCTGCTCATACCTACTCATTTCGGGGCCTACTCATGCCTATTCACATCGGGGCCTACTTATGCCTAATCATTTTGGGGCCTACTCATGCTTACTCATTTCGGGACCTACTCATGCCTACTCATTTCGGGGCCCACTGATGCCTACTCATTTCGGGGCCTTATCATGCCTACTCATTTCGGGGCCTACTCTAGTCTATTCATTTCGGGGCCTTATCATGCCTACTCATTTCAGGTCCACTCATGCCTACTCACATCAGGGCCCACTCATGCCTACTCATTTCGGGACCTACTCAAGTCTACTCACATCAAGGCCTACTCATGCCTACTCACATTAGGGCCCACTCATGCCTACTCTTATCGGGGCCTACTCATGCCTACTCAAGTCGGAGCCTTCCCATGCCTACTCATTTCGGGGCCTACTCATGCCTACTCACATCAGGGCCCACTCATGTCTACTCATTTTGGGGCCTACTCATGCCTACTCACATCAGGGCCTACTCATGCCTACTCACATTAGGGCCCACTCATGCCTACTCATTTCGGGGCCTACTCATGGCTACTCACATCGGGGCCCACTCATGCCTACTCATATCAGGGCCCACTCATGTTTACTCATTTTGGGGCCTACTCATGCCTACTCCTTTCGGCCCTTTCTTATGCCTACTCACATATCAGAGCCTACTAATACCTACTCACATCGGAGCCTACTAATGCCTGCTCACATCAGGGCCAACTCATGCCTACTCATTTCTGGGCCTACTCACGCATACTCATTTCGGGCCTTTCTCATGCCTACTCACATCAGGGCCTACTCATGCCTACTCACATCAGGGCCTACTCATGCCTGCTGACATCATGGCCTACTCATGCCTACTCACATCGGGGCCTACTCACGCCTACTCACATCGGGGCCTACTCATGCCTACTCACATCAGGCCTACTCATGCCTACTCATTTCGGGGCCTGCGCACGCATACTCATTTCGGGGCCTACTCAAGCCTACTCACATCGAGGTCTACTCATGCCTACTCACACCGGGGCCTATTCAAGCCTATTCACATCGGGGCCCACTCAAGCCTATTCCCATTGAGGCCTACTCATGCCTATTCACTCTTGATCTCTCACTTAAGAGAGATTATCTAGGGGTTTTATCTGACCGTCTTGCAACATCCACTATCTTTCCATGCAATCAAGATGAACGAGACGACACAGAGAAGTTTAGTAGGTGAAATTTGACTTTCAATAATAAATGTAATGATATTTTATTAATGAGGATAATTCTTAATATAATTAATTCAAAGTATTATGTTATACCATAGTTAGCCAGCCAGCTTTTCAATGGTTGCACTTATCTGCGAGAGTTCAGTTCAGCCGGTCACTGATGAGGAGTGTGGAGCTTTTTTAATAGGGCTGTAGATGGTTGAACATGTAGGACCCAGGTGAGATGGGCCTGCCCGGGAATCTTCACTTATGGTGCTTGGGAAGGGAGGGTAACGTTGAACGTCTCCCCTCTGTGTTGAGGGTGTCCGTGGGTTAGGCGTGACGCTGTCCGTGGGTCAGGCATGACGCTGTCTGTGGGGTCAGGCATGACGCTGTCTGTGGGGTCAGGCATGACGCTGTCTGTGGGGTCAGGCATGACGCTGTCTGTGGGGTCAGGCATGACGCTGTCTGTGGGGTCAGGCATGACGCTGTCTGGGGGGTCAGGCATGACGCTGTCTGTGGGGTCAGGCATGACGCTGTCTGTGGGGTCAGGCCAAGCGTGGCACGCCTGATAACTCTTGTCTTCTGGTGGAGGTGTGGAATCACGCCCATCAGAGTGGACTCGACTCTTCATGGTTGGCGTCAGAGGAGTCTTGGGAGGCAGCAGGGCTATGGGCAAGAGGGGTTTTGGCATTCCCCCTTTCCATCTCCTGTTTGACCTTGGGCGCAGTCACAGCGCCTGCACTGCACGTCCAAGAGGTAGGGGGTACGAGAGAGAGAAAGAAAGACGGTGGAGGCTTTATAGTTTTGGGTACCGTCCACTGACCAATCACATTCTTGGCACCATTGGCGCAGTACAATATTAGTCCACTGATAAATCCTACTCTCGGCACAATATGCGCAGCAGAATGTTAGCGTCTCTTTGTTCTGTCCAATTCTCACGTTCGGCACCACATTTCAAGGCATGGCTGGTTTTTCTAGGAGAGTGCTTTGAGGCTTGGCTGGCTCTTAAGGTTGACAATGAACTGGCTTAAAATTATATTATCTCAGCTCATAACACCTACTCAAGCCTATTCACACCGGGGCCTACTCATGCCTATTCACATCGGGGCTTACTCATGCCTATTCACACCGGGGCTTTTTCATGCCTACTCACATCGGGGCCTACTCGTGCCTACTCATTTCGGGGCCTACTCACGCCTACTCGCATCAGGGCCCACTGATGCCTACTTATTTCGGGGCATACTCAAGCCTACTCACATTGGGGCCTACTCATGCCTACTTATTTCGGGGCATACTATCTATATCACCGCTGACATCCGTATGCCTCCAGGAGGCGAGATCCTCTCAAGGTCAATGCCCGTTGGCTTCATGTAGTGTTTTGTCATGCCAATGTCATGTCAATGTCATGTCAATGTCAATGTCATGTCAACATAATATCAAGGTCATGTCAATGTTTTGTCAATGTCGTGTCAATGTCATGTCAATGTCCTGTCAATGCCAATGTCATGTCAACATAATATCACGGTCATGTCAATGTTTTGTCAATGTCGTGTCAATGTCCTGTCAATGTCCTGTCAATGTCATGTCGGACATTTCATGTTCCGTCTCACCCTGTGGGTTGGGGGTAATGATTGACATATCGCGTCTGTAACTAGGGACATCGCTTTTGACTTCTTCTTCTTCTGACCATCTCTCATGATTTTTCGTGATCAATGGCCTTAAGTAACCCACACTGGCTGATTGGCCGTAAACTCCTTCCCTCCATCCATCCATCTTGTGTTGTCTATATTTCTTGGAAATCAAAGAGTGAAAAGGCAACATTTTACGCAATTTGTGTTAACATTCTACATTTTGAAAGCTGGATGACACAGTCTTTTATATCGCCAGTCAAGTTTCCTTGGAAATGTCATTACAAAGCGGAATGCTCGTACAAAGAAGTAAGTCAGGTTTTCATAATATTCACGACATCTGTATTCCCCTAAGTGTTCTTGAGACAAGCAAATACTACTGCAAACTTTGATTCTATTTATACACTTCTAACCAAACACACTCGATACGATAAACGCAGAATGAAGGCAACTGCGCAGAAGAAAAAAAGTATTTCAGTTCTTTGTTCACAAGCGTAACCATCCTAACATCACCGTGCATCCCCAGTTTTATGATTTGATGCGCACCTTACATAACAGAGAGTTGTTGATATGGACTGTCACTCCACCTGCAGCGAGCAAGATTTCACGCAGGCTTGTTAAGTAACTCAGCTGTCCAAGAGCAGAGCGAAAATCTGTTTTCTCTGATTGCTATTATAATAGAGTGCACAATGCCAAACTGCCTGATACAGTCGGTCACTGGTGAGTATAGCACTCTAGTCAGCTGTGAAAATGACACAGCAAGACACATGTGAAAAATGTAGTTGTGATCAGTGGAAGCGAAAAACAACTCACGTACATTTCTTGTGTGGAATGTGCGCGTGCGTTACACACGCATTCAGACACAAGCGCACACATAAACAATTAAGCATAGATGCGCGACACAAGTAACATGATATAGTAGTGACAAAAAACCGTGCATACGGGCTAGCTCACACACACTCAAGCGTACGCGCACGCGTGCACACACACACGTACACATTTACACACATACCAAGGAGTACTATATCAGAAGGAGATGCACC
>JAWQFJ010020548.1:0-10383 GCA_034096865.1 Theodoxus fluviatilis | reverse complement strand
AATTCCGGCCCCATCAATTCCGGCCCCATCAATTCCGGCCCATCAATTCCGGCCCCATCAATTCCGGCCCATCAATTCCGGCCCCATCAATTCCGGCCCCATCAATTCCGGCCCCATCAATTCCGGCCCCATCAATTCCGGCCCCATCAATTCCGGCCCCATCAATTCCGGCCCCATCAATTCCGGTCCCATCAATTCCGGCCCCATCAATTCCGGCCCATCAATTCCGGCCCATCAATTCCGGCCCCATCAATTCCGGCCCCATCATTCCGGCCCCATCAATTCCGGCCCCATCAATTCCGGCCCCATCAATTCCGGCCCCATCAATTCCGGCCCATCAATTCCGGCCCCATCAATTCCGGCCCCATCAATTCCGGCCCCATCAATTCCGGCCCCATCAATTCCGGCCCCATCATTCCGGCCCATCAATTCCGGTCCCATCAATTCCGGCCCCATCAATTCCGGCCCCATCAATTCCGGTCCCATCAATTCCGGCCCCATCAATTCCGGCCCCATCAATTCCGGCCCCATCAATTCCGGCCCCATCAATTCCGGCCCCATCAATTCCGGCCCATCAATTCCGGCCCCATCAATTCCGGCCCCATCAATTCCGGCCCCATCAATTCCGGCCCCATCAATTCCGGTCCCATCAATTCCGGTCCCATCAATTCCGGTCCCATCAATTCCGGTCCCATCAATTCCGGTCCCATCAATTCCGGCCCCATCAATTCCGGCCCCATCAATTCCGGCCCCATCAATTCCGGCCCCATCAATTCCGGCCCCATCAATTCCGGCCCCATCAATTCCGGCCCCATCAATTCCGGCCCCATCAATTCCGGCCCTATTCCGGTCCCATCAATTCCGGTCCCATCAATTCCGGCCCCATCAATTCCGGCCCCATCAATTCCGGCCCCATCAATTCCGGTCCCCATCAATTCCGGTCCCATCAATTCCGGCCCCATCAATTCCGGTCCCCATCAATTCCGGTCCCCATCAATTCCGGTCCCATCATTCCGGTCCCATCAATTCCGGTCCCATCAATTCCGGTCCCCTCAATTCCGGTCCCATCAATTCCGGTCCCATCAATTCCGGTCCCATCAATTCCGGTCCCATCAATTCCGGTCCCATCAATTCCGGTCCCATCATATCCGGTCCCATCAATTCCGGTCCCATCAATTCCGGTCCCATCAATTCCGGTCCCATCAATTCCGGTCCCATCAATTCCGGTCCCATCATTTCCGGTCCCATCAATTCCGTCCCATCAATTCCGGTCCCATCAATTCCGGTCCCATCAATTCCGGTCCCATCAATTCCGGTCCCATCAATTCCGGTCCCATCAATTCCGGTCCCATCAATTCCGGTCCCATCAATTCCGGCCCCATCAATTCCGGCCCCATCAATTCCGGCCCCATCAATTCCGGCCCCATCAATTCCGGCCCCATCAATTCCGGCCCCATCAATTCCGGCCCCATCATTTCCGGCCCCATCAATTCCGGCCCCATCATATCCGGCCCCATCAATTCCGGCCCCATCAATTCCGGAACCATCAATTCCGGCCCCATCAATTCCGGCCCATGAATTCCGGCCCCATCAATTCCGGCCCCATCAATTCCGGCCCCATCAATTCCGGCCCCATCAATTCCGGTCCCATCAATTCCGGCCCCAGCAATTCCGGCCCCAGCAATTCCGGCCCCATCAATTCCGGCCCCATCAATTCCGGCCCCATCAATTCCGGCCCCATCAATTCCGGCCCCATCAATTCCGGCCCCATCAATTCCGGCCCCATCAATTCCGGCCCCATCAATTCCGGCCCCATCAATTCCGGCCCCATCAATTCCGGCCCCATCAATTCCGGTCGCATCAATTCCGGTCCCATCAATTCCGGTCCCATCAATTCCGGTCCCATCAATTCCGGTCCCATCAATTCGGGCCCCATCAATTCCGGCCCCATCAATTCCGGCCCCATCAATTCCGGCCCCATCAATTCCGGCCCCATCAATTCCGGCCCCATCAATTCCGGCCCCATCAATTCCGGCCCCATCAATTCCGGCCCCATCAATTCCGGCCCATCAATTCCGGCCCCATCAATTCCGGCCCATCAATTCCGGCCCCATCAATTCCGGCCCCATCAATTCCGGCCCCATCAATTCCGGCCCCATCAATTCCGGCCCCATCAATTCCGGCCCCATCAATTCCGGCCCCATCAATTCCGGCCCCATCAATTCCGGCCCCATCAATTCCGGCCCCATCAATTCCGGTCCCATCAATTCCGGTCCCATCAATTCCGGTCCCATCAATTCCGGTCCCATCAATTCCGGCCCATCAATTCCGGCCCATCAATTCCGGCCCCATCAATTCCGGCCCATCAATTCCGGCCCCATCAATTCCGGCCCCATCAATTCCGGCCCCATCAATTCCGGCCCCATCAATTCCGGCCCCATCAATTCCGGCCCCATCAATTCCGGCCCCATCAATTCCGGCCCCATCAATTCCGGCCCCATCAATTCCGGCCCCATCAATTCCGGCCCCATCAATTCCGGCCCCATCAATTCCGGCCCCATCAATTCCGGCCCCATCAATTCCGGCCCCATCAATTCCGGCCCCATCAATTCCGGCCCCATCAATTCCGGCCCCATCAATTCCGGCCCCATCAATTCCGGTCCCATCAATTCCGGCCCATCAATTCCGGCCCCATCAATTCCGGCCCATCAATTCCGGCCCCATCAATTCCGGCCCCATCAATTCCGGCCCCATCAATTCCGGCCCCATCAATTCCGGCCCCATCAATTCCGGCCCCATCAATTCCGGCCCCATCAATTCCGGCCCCATCAATTCCGGCCCCATCAATTCCGGCCCCATCAATTCCGGCCCCATCAATTCCGGCCCCATCAATTCCGGCCCCATCAATTCCGGCCCCATCAATTCCGGCCCCATCAATTCCGGCCCCATCAATTCCGGCCCCATCAATTCCGGCCCCATCAATTCCGGCCCATCAATTCCGGCCCCATCAATTCCGGCCCCATCAATTCCGGCCCCATCAATTCCGGCCCCATCAATTCCGGCCCCATCAATTCCGGCCCATCAATTCCGGCCCATCAATTCCGGCCCCATCAATTCCGGCCCCATCAATTCCGGCCCCATCAATTCCGGCCCCATCAATTCCGGCCCCATCAATTCCGGCCCCATCAATTCCGGCCCCATCAATTCCGGCCCCATCAATTCCGGCCCCATCAATTCCGGCCCCATCAATTCCGGCCCCATCAATTCCGGTCCCATCAATTCCGGCCCCATCAATTCCGGCTCCATCAATTCCGGTCCCATCAATTCCGGCCCCATCAATTCCGGCAGCATCAATTCCGGCCCCATCAATTCCGGCCCCATCAATTCCGGCCCCATCAATTCCGGCCCCATCAATTCCGGCCCCATCAATTCCGGCCCCATCAATTCCGGCCCCATCATATCCGGCCCCATCAATTCCGGCCCCATCAATTCCGGCCCCATCAATTCCGGCAACATCAATTCCGGCCCCATCAATTCCGGTCCCATCAATTCCGGTCCCATCAATTCCGGTCCCATCAATTCCGGTCCCATCAATTCCGGTCCCATCAATTCCGTCCCATCAATTCCGGTCCCATCAATTCCGGTCCCATCGATTCCGGTCCCATCAATTCCGGTCCCATCAATTCCGGTCCCATCGATTCCGGTCCCATCGATTCCGGTCCCATCAATTCCGGTCCCATCAATTCCGGTCCCATCAATTCCATTTCCATCCATTCCGGTCCCAGCAATTCCGGTCCCATCAATTCCGGTCCCAGCAATTCCGGTCCCAGCAATTCCGGTCCCAGCAATTCCGGTCCCAGCAATTCCAGTCCCAGCAATTCCGGTCCCAGCAATTCCGGTCCCAGCAATTCCGGTCCCAGCAATTCCGGTCCCAGCAATTCCGGTCCCAGCAATTCCGGTCCCAGCAATTCCGGTCCCAGCAATTCCGGTCACATCATTGCCAGTCCCATCATTGCCGGTCCTATCAATTCCGGTCCCATCACTTCCGGTCCCATCAATTCCGGTCCCATCAATTCCGGTCCCATCACTTCCGGTCCCATCAATTCCGGCCCCATCAATTCCGGCCCCATCAATTCCGGCCCCATCAATTCCGGCCCCATCAATTCCGGCCCCATCAATTCCGGCCCCATCAATTCCGCCCCATCATTTTCGGCCCCATCAATTCCGGTCCAATCAATTCCGGCCCCATCAATTCCGGCCCCATCAATTTCGGCCCCATCAATTCCGGCCCCATCAATTCCGGCCCCATCAATTCCGGCCCCATCAATTCCGGCCCCATCAATTCCGGCCCAATCAATTCCGGCCCCATCAATTCCGGCCCCATCAATTCCAGTCCCATGAATTCCGGTCCCCTCAATTCCGGTCCCCTCAATTCCGGTCCCCTTAATTCCGGTCTTCTCAATTCCGGTCCCCTCAATTCTGGTCCCCTCAATTGCGGTCCCCTCAATTCCGGTCCCCTCAATTCCGGTCTCCTCAATTCCGGTCCTTTCATTTCCGGTCCCCTCAATTCCGGTCCCATCAATTCCAGTCCCATGAATTCCAGTCCCATCAATTCCGGTCCCATGAATTCCGGTCTCATGAATGCCGGTCCCAGGAATTCCGTTCCCAAGAATTCCGGTCCCATCATTTCCGGTCCCATCAATTCCAGTCCCATCAATTCCGGTCCCATCAATTCCGGTCCCATCATTTCCGGTCCCATCATCTCCGGTCCCATCAATTCCGGTCCCATCAATTCCGGTCCCATCAATTCCGGTCCCATCAATTCCGGTCCCATCAATTCCGGTCCCATCAATTCCGGTCCCATCAATTCCGGTCCCATCAATTCCGGTCCCATCAATTCCGGTCCCATCAATTCCGGCCCCATCCGGCCGGAATTGATGGGGCCGGAATTGATGGGGCCGGAATTGATGGGACTGGAATTGATGGGGCGGGAATTGATGGGACTGGAATTGATGGGACTGGAATTGATGGGACTGGAATTGATGGGACTGGAATTGATGGGACTGGAATTGATGGGACTGGAATTGATGGGACTGGAATTGATGGGACTGGAATTGATGGGACTGGAATTGATGGGACTGGAATTGATGGGACTGGAATTGATGGGACCGGAATTGATGGGACGGAATTGACGGGACTGGAATTGATGGGACCGGAATTGATGGGACTGGAATTGATGGGACTGGAATTGATGGGACTGGAATTGATGGGACTGGAATTGATGGGACTGGAATTGATGGGACTGGAATTGATGGGACTGGAATTGATGGGACTGGAATTGATGGGACTGGAATTGATGGGACTGGAATTGATGGGACTGGAATTGATGGGACTGGAACTGATGGGACTGGAACTGATGGGACTGGAACTGATGGGACTGGAACTGATGGGACTGGAACTGATGGGACTGGAACTGATGGGACTGGAACTGATGGGACTGGAACTGATGAGACTGGAATTGATGGGACTGGAATTGATGGGACTGGAGTTGATGGGACTGGAGTTGATGGGACTGGAATTGATGGGACTGGAATTGATGGGACTGGAATTGATGGGACTGGAATTGATGGGACTGGAATTGATGGGACTGGAATTGATGGGACTGGAATTGATGGGACTGGAATTGATGGGACTGGAATTGATGGGACTGGAATTGATGGGACTGGAATTGATGGGACTGGAATTGATGGGACTGGAATTGATGGGACTGGAATTGATGGGACTGGAATTGATGGGACTGGAAGTGATGGGACTGGAATTGATGGGACTGGAATTGATGGGACTGACTGGAAATTGATGGGACTGGAATTGATGGGACTGGAATTGATGGGACTGGAATTGATGGGACTGGAATTGATGGGACTGGAATTGATGGGACTGGAATTGATGGGACCGGAATTGATGGGACCGGAATTGATGGGACCGGAATTGATGGGACTGGAAATGATGGGACCGGAATTGATGGGACTGGAATTGATGGGACTGGAATTGATGGGACTGGAATTGATGGGACGGAGTTGATGGGACTGGAATTGATGGGACTGGAATTGATGGGACTGGAATTGATGGGACCGGAATTGATGGGACTGGAATTGATGGGACTGGAATTGATGGGACTGGAATTGATGGGACTGGAATTGATGGGACTGGAATTGATGGGACTGGAATTGATGGGACTGGAATTGATGGGACTGGAATTGATGGGACTGGAATTGATGGGACTGGAATTGATGGGACTGGAATTGATGGGACTGGAAGTGATGGGACTGGAATTGATGGGACTGGAATTGATGGGACTGGAAGTGATGGGACTGGAATTGATGGGACTGGAATTGATGGGACTGGAATTGATGGGACTGGAATTGATGGGACTGGAATTGATGGGACTGGAATTGATGGGACCGGAATTGATGGGACCGGAATTGATGGGACCGGAATTGATGGGACTGGAATTGATGGGACGGAATTGATGGGACCGGAATTGATGGACCGGAATTGATGGGACGGAATTGATGGGACCGGAATTGATGGGACTGGAATTGATGGGACTGGAATTGATGGGACTGGAATTGATGGTCCACGAATGATGGGACTGGAATTGATGGGACTGGATATGATGGACTGGAATTGATGGGACTGGAATTGATGGGACTGGAATTGATGGGACTGGAATTGATGGGACTGGAATTGATGGGACTGGAATTGATGGGACTGGAATTGATGGGACTGGAACTGATGATGGGACTGGAACTGATGATGGGACTGGAATTGATGGGACTGGAATTGATGGGACTGGAATTGATGGGACTGGAATTGATGGGACTGGAATTGATGGGACTGGAATTGATGGGACTGGAATTGATGGGACTGGAATTGATGGGACGGGAATTGATGGGACTGGAATTGATGGGACCGGAATTGATGGGACCGGAATTGATGGGACCGGAATTGATGGGACCGGAATGATGGGACCGGAATGATGGGACCGGAATTGATGGGACCGGAATTGATGGGACCGGAATTGATGGGACCGGAATTGATGGGACCGGAATTGATGGGACCGGAATTGATGGGACCGGAATTGATGGGACTGGAATTGATGGGACTGGAATTGATGGGACCGGAATTGATGGGACTGGAATTGATGGGACCGGAATTGATGGGACTGGAATTGATGGGACTGGAATTGATGGGACTGGAATTGATGGGACTGGAATTGATGGGACTGGAATTGATGGGACTGGAATTGATGGGACTGGAATTGATGGGACTGGAATTGATGGGACTGGAATTGATGGGACTGGAATTGATGGGACTGGAATTGATGGGACTGGAATTGATGGGACTGGAATTGATGGGACTGGAATTGATGGGACTGGAATTGATGGGACTGGAATTGATGGGACTGGAATTGATGGGACTGGAATTGATGGGACTGGAATTGATGGGACTGGAATTGATGGGACTGGAATTGATGGGACTGGAATTGATGGGACTGGAATTGATGGGACTGGAATTGATGGGACTGGAATTGATGGGACTGGAATTGATGGGACTGGAATTGATGGGACCGGAATTGATGGGACTGGAATTGATGGGACTGGAATTGATGGGACTGGAATTGATGGGACTGGAATTGATGGGACTGGAATGATGATGGGACTGGAATTGATGGGACTGGAATGATGGGACTGGAATGATGGGACTGGAATTGATGGGACTGGAATTGATGGGACTGGAATTGATGGGACGGAATTGATGGACTGGAATTGATGGGACTGGAATTGATGGGACTGGAATTGATGGGACTGGAATTGATGGGACTGGAATTGATGGGACTGGAATTGATGGGACTGAATATGATGGGACTGGAATTGATGGGACTGGAATTGATGGGACTGGAATTGATGGGACTGGAATTGATGGGACTGGAATTGATGGGACTGGAATTGATGGGACTGGAATTGGTGGGACCGGAATTGGTGGGACCAGAATTGGTGGGACCGGAATTGGTGGGACCGGAATTGATGGGACCGGAATTGATGGGACCGGTATTGATGGGACCGGAATTGATGGGACCGGAATTGATGGGACCGGAATGATGGGACCGGAATTGATGGGACCGGAATTGATGGGACCGGAATTGATGGGACCGGAATTGATGGGACCGGAATTGATGGGACCGGAATTGATGGGACCGGAATTGATGGGACCGGAATTGATGGGACTGGAATTGATGGGACTGGAATTGATGGGACCGGAATTGATGGGACCGGAATCGATGGGGCCGGAATCAATGGGACCGGAATTGATGCGACCTGAATTGATGCGACCGGAATTGATGGGACCGGAATTGATGGGACCGGAATTGATGGGACCGGAATTGATGGGACTGGAATTGATGGGACTGGAATTGATGGGACTGGAATTGATGGGACTGGAATTGATGGGACTGGAATTGATGGGACTGGAATTGATGGGACTGGAATTGATGGGACTGGAATGATGGGACTGGAATTGATGGGACTGGAATTGATGGGACCGGAATTGATGGGACCGGAATTGATGGGACCGGAATTGATGGGACCGGAATTGATGGGACCGGAATTGATGGGACCGGAATTGATGGGACCGGAAATGATGGGACCGGAATTGATGGGACCGGAATTGATGGGACCGGAAGTGATGGGACAGGAATTGGTGGGACCGGAATTGGTGGGACCGGAAATGGTTGGACCGGAACTGATGGGACCGCAATTGATGGGACTGGAATTGATGGGACTGGAATTGATGGGACTGGAATTGATGGGACTGGAATTGATGGGACTGGAATTGATGGGACTGGAATTGATGGGACTGGAATTGATGGGACTGGAATTGATGGGACTGGAATTGATGGGACTGGAATTGATGGGACCGGATTGATGGGACCGGAATTGATGGGACGGAATTGATGGGACCGGAATTGATGGGACCGGAATTGATGGGACCGGAATTGATGGGACCGGAATTGATGGGACCGGAATTGATGGGACCGGAATTGATGGGACCGGAATTGATGGGACCGGAATTGATGGGACCGGAATTGATAAGACTGGAATTGATGGGACGGCAATTGATGGGACGGAATTGATGGGACGGAATTGATGGGACCGGAATTGATGGGACGGAATTGATGGGACTGGAATTGATGGGACCGGAATTGATGGGACCGGAATTGATGGACCGGAATTGATGGGACCGGAATTGATGGGACCGGAATTGATGGGACCGGAATTGATGGGACCGGAATTGATGGGACCGGAATTGATGGGACCGGAATTGATGGGACCGGAATTGATGGGACCGGAATTGATGGGACCGGAATTGATGGGACCGCAATTGATGGGACCGCAATTGATGGGACCGCAATTGATGGGACCGCAATTGATGGGACCGCAATTGATGGGACCGCAATTGATAAGACCGCAATTGATGGGACCGGAATTGATGGGACCGGAATTGATGGGACCGGAATTGATGGGACCGGAATTGATGGGACCGGAATTGATGGGACCGGAATTGATGGGACCGGAATTGATGGGACCGGAATTGATGGGACCGGAATGGATGGGACCGGAATGGATGGGACCGGAATTGATGGGACCGGAATTGATGGGACCGGAATTGATGGGACCGGAATTGATGGGACCGGAATTGATGGGACCGGAATTGATGGGACCGGAATTGATGGGACCGGAATTGATGGGACCGGAATTGATGGGACGGAAATGATGGGACCGGAATTGATGGGACCGGAATTGATGGGGCCGGAATTGATGGGGCCGGAATTGATGGGGCCGGAATTGATGGGGCCGGAAATGATGGGCCGGAATCGATGGGCCGGAATTGATGGGCTGGAATTGATGGGGCTGGAATTGATGGGGCTGGAATTGATGGGGCTGGAATTGATGGGGCTGGAGTTGATGGGGCTGGAATTGATGGGGCTGGAATTGATGGGGCTGGAATTGATGGGGCTGGAATTGATGGGGCTGGAATTGATGGGGCTGGAATTGATGGGGCTGGAATTGATGGGGCTGGAATTGATGGGTTGGAATTGATGGTGCTGGAATCGATGGGCTGGAATCGATGGGGCTGGAATCGATGGGGCTGGAATCGATGGGGCTGGAATTGATGGGGCTGGAATTGATGGGGCTGGAATTGATGGGGCTGGAATTGATGGGACTGGAATTGATGGGACTGGAATTGATGGGACTGGAATTGATGGGACTGGAATTGATGGGACTGGAATTGATGGGACTGGAATTGATGGGACTGGAATTG
>JAWQFJ010020545.1:2500-17362 GCA_034096865.1 Theodoxus fluviatilis | reverse complement strand
ACACACACACACACATAAATCAATTTTATTCAGGAATTGGAATGCAAATATTATTTACACAATATTTGCTTTCCTGAAAATTTACACATTTCTCCATCACCATGTCCCGCAAAACTGGAACTGGCTTCGATACAGCAGGAAAATCAATTGACAGTTGCTCAAACGCGTTAGATTACGATGCGCGCGCGTGCGGAAATAATTACAAGTCATTCATGTTTACTAGAGAGTCAGGAGCGTGGGCACTTTTTCCTCGTAGGTCACTGCACCTTCTCTGCCGCACGGCAAGCGATCCTAGGGCCGCACTGATGCTTAGGTACTGCGCAAGCCACTTCGACGTGTAGCGAGGGATTCGCAACAGTTGCAGACCCGGAACCACCCGCCGGTGGACGGTGCCCAGGCTGCCTACCACTATGGATATCACTAGGCATCGATATCCCAGCTCCGTGATTTCGTGATACATACATACATACATACATACATACATACATACATACATACATATCAACAAGACTTTATTCACGAAGGAGTACAATGTTGTACATAGTGAATAGATACATGATTCATGCGAAATGTAGCACCTTAGGATAGGGTAGAGTCTGACTACTTACAATACTCACGATGGTGGTCGCTTCTTTGGGAGTGTAAACGGGGAGATAGAGACAAAAGAGTTTTTTCAATAGAATTGCATGCCAAGTGTACTTATGGGACATAACTGCTGATGGCTTGCTCTAGAAGCATCGTTTAATTTAGCATGATTGTCTCCCTTTGATCACCTGCTATTCAACTGATTGTAGAGAGGATGATATTTTACTGAAGCAGAATACAAAGTGCTGGTTGCATATATTTTTTGAATACACAACAATCATACCCGTGTATACCTGAATATGAATTCACGGCTGTATCAACATAGATCAAACAGTTTCCCATAGTCAGTTAAGCACACACAAACCATATCTATATGTCAACATGGAACAAACTGCTCCCTCATGCTCTACAGAAAAATGTAGTTAATATTTTAGCACATACATACATACATACATACATACATACATACATACATACATACATACATACATACATACATACATACATACATACATACATACATACATACAGACAGACAGACAGACAGACAGACAGACAGACAGACAGACAGACTAAAAGACAGACAGACACACAGACACACAGGCACACAGACAGACAGACAGACAGACAGACAGACAGACAGACAGACAGACAGACAGACAGACAGACAGACAGACAGACAGACAGACAGACAGACAGACAGACAGACAGACAGACAGGCAGGCAGACAGACAGACAGACAGACAGACAGGCAGACAGGCAGACAGACAGACAGACAGACAGACAGACAGACAGACAGACAGACAGACAGACAGACAGACAGACAGACAGACAGACAGACAGGCAGGCAGGCAGACAGACAGACACACACACACACACACACACACACACACACACACACACACACACACACACACACACACACACACAGAAAACATGAAAAATGCAGGAACTTGACGTAATTGCCACACAGATTCCACATCGAGCGTTGACGCACGTCCTGACGGAAACCAGGGCAAAAGTATCTGCTGTCCCAGGTTGTGTCTCTCTTCAGGGACAATTATTTCCCGGGGCAGAGCAATCAAGGGCAAGCTTTCTCTTCGCTCCACCCTCTCTCGATTGGGAATTTGTTTGGTCTCATAATGCTCGACTAAAGAGGTACAAGAGATTCGTTTTGCGACAGCTCATGTCTGTCCGTGCTATTTGCAGTGCTTGCTCTATTCCTGCAGTTTCAGCTGCTATTTCCAGTCAGAGCAACAATGCACAATCGATGCTCAGAATAGTGCAATTAACTCCTACGCATTCATATATTTAAAAAAAAAAGGTTTTTGTCGTGTGACTGTACACATCAATGAGCTGGTGTGTTCATTCTTTCATGATTTGAATGTGTATGACTAATACGAGCAAACGAATTCACGGCATTGGCACTGAATATAAAACTTGAAGAATATGTTTTAACCAGGATGCGGTGTGCGTCGCAGTGCCCCCGGTACAGTCTCCACTTTCTTATTCAGTCGTGCCTTCAAATCTATCCAATAATATGTATGCTTCCACGGAGTTCACTGTTTCTTTATTCGTCAGCTTCTCTTTCCATCGATTCATTCATACAATCTATTTGCCTGTCCGTCTGAAAGATGCTTGCCTGCTTCCCTCACTATCCGCTCGTGTGCCCGCCTGTCCGTCTGTCAGATCGTCGATCTGTCTCCCTGCCTATCAGGTTGTTTGTTGTCTGTCAATGAGAATTTAGATTCTAAAGTCTTTTTGTGAGTGTAAAGGCATTGGTTTTATATAGCGACATATTACCCATAACTTGTTCTCAAATCGATGCCCAGTTTACTTCCTGCAGGCCTGTTATCTACAGCTCCATCCCTCTTCTCCAGTGGACTGCCCCTTCTCCTGCGGGCGCTGGCATTGGTTGTAGAGTCACGGTGCATTGTGGGATATCGAATGCAGTGTCACGTCCTGCCATGGCTGTTCATGAGAAACCTGTGGTACGAAATGCCGAGTCGATGTCAACTGTAGGAGGACTACTGGTCACAGTGCAGACACTAGGGCATGTAATTATTCATGTCCACGTGTTGACATGCCTACGCTCCTGTGCACCTCTATAGGCGTACGTGCACGCGCTCATACACGCACGCAAGCACCCAGCTATACACTGATGCGCATATACTCACACATGCATGCGCGTGCGAGCGCGCACACACACACACAAACACACACATATTCACACACATGCACATACGCACGCACGTACACGCACACACACGTACGAATGTACACACACACACAAACACACACACACACGCGCTCGCACGCACCCGTACACATGCACTTGAGCGCGTGCACTCATACCTCCTCACGATGACATGCATGTAGATGGCCCAGTACCACCGCACAGAGGACCCAGAGGAAAACCCGAATGAAAACGAATAAACGACTACCAGTGCTAAACGTTAGCCTCAGATAAGAAATGCCTACGCACGCACGCATAACATCTTTGCCCGCGTGATCCCCAACATTCCAACCGTGTTCATTACTGATTTGCTCTGTTGCTGCGATCCGTTAAATGTGAATTCAACAGCAAACGTAATTTTATTTCAGCATTGGACCAATAACTGAGGTGTTGCTCGTAGCCTTGTGCCTCGCGAGAAACTGCCTGCCTGGTTATCTGGCAGTCGTAATGATGCGTCAGTGCTTTCACTCTACCGCGAGAAATCCCGAGTAGGCGAGAGCTCAGAAAGTATCTTCTTTTTATCATGATTATCTTGGGTGGTGTGTCATTTCTAGACATAATTATGAAGCATTTTGTATTTCCCCCCTTTGCTTCCGCACGGAGCCATTTTTGCATTAACGCATATAGATGGGCTGTGTGCATGCGCGCAAACTTTAGTCTATTCCGGGGTTAATAAGAAAACCATGCACATAATCTTTTGAAGTATATTCCTGACAGTATATTCACAAGCACGGAGATATTGCATCATCAGTCACCTCAAAGCATCCAAGAAGTCACAGAAAACTTAAACCTTTTCGTGGATGACGTCATCAGGGGGCGGTTTTCTTATTCACGAGAGGGCAGTGTAGTGGGTGCCTCGAATTTCTACGTCAGTCGTGACGTCATACCATTCCGTTCTCTCACGCACGCCCAGAACCGAAGTAGCAGCGCTGTGTCATCTATTGGAATTTGACCCCTGCCCGTGAGTCGTCGCTTCTTTCTCCGTGGTCTGACAGGCACCGAGTAGACACAGTCATGCAAACATTTCCTCCTTCCTGAATTTGCAACCCACACCCGTTCTTTTAAGATAGAGCAACTTCATGGTGCTCAGGATGTTTTTAGGTGCAAGAGGAAGAATAAACTCATCGTAAATAAATGTGTTGAAACAAATCTGAAAAGTGCATCTAAACTAATTCATTGAGAAAGGCGTGCCTTCTTCACTAATGAGACTCTCAAGTGTCTATTTTCACCATTTCCGCTACGTTGTTTCCAAGAATGGACTCGACTCTGACGTATTCAATCTTGTTAACATGGTCATTGATGCAGCGAGTGGTGTAGACACTTTTAGGAGGTTGCATTGTGCGATGATGTAAATAAATGATTGTAGTACATGTACAGTGGTGTGAACCTGATTGCATTCAAAATTATGTCGTGAATTTTGAAATCGCATCACTAAAGGTGTGCTCTAATTGGTCGAAGCTTCGGCATACTACGCTTAAGTTTCAACTTTTTAAAAATAATATATTTTATTTACGGAAAGAAAGAAACAGAGGGGGGAGGTATACATTGCGGTTCTCCTCATTATCAATCATCAACATCAATCATCAACATCAATCATCAGCATCAATCATCAATCATCATCATCCCAGTACTTTCATGAATGTGTTCCTAGACAAACAAGAGATCTAAATAAAAAGAACAGCAAAGGAGGAAGTCTACTGAGTAGTCGGGGGTGGATGGGAAGGGGTGGGATGTTTTATAAATTATTTTTAAAGGGGGTTTCTCTCCTTGTAGCCGTAAAAAGAACGAAAGAAAAGGAGATGTATTATAAGTTGTTAAGAGAGAAAGAATATGAGAGAGAGAGAGAGAGAAAGAGAGAGAAAGAGAGAGGGGGGGAGGGGTGTATATGAAGGGTATGCGAAATAAGAAATGTAAGGTCATCTGATGGTGAAGAAGGAATGTTAGGAATGCTGGTCGAGATGGAGTGATGAAGATTTCACAACGCCGAATTGTGTCGAGTTGCATTTCTAATACAAGTCAATGTACTGTAATGTACAGTATATTTATTCATTACATAAAATTGTTCCATTTTGTCATTAAATGTTCTGGCCGATTTTTGCGCTATATTTTTCGATTTGAATCACATGTATTATGTATCTGGTCAAATCTTGAATATTTGGTTTTTCCTCCTTCTGCTTACAATAATAAATATGTTTTCTAGTTAGAGTTAATATGTGATTTACTGCTTTACTTCCCTGCAAAGCTCCAAATTATTTTTCGGAAGTGGTGAATTTGACAACCTGGTCTAGTTTTTGAGATATATACAATTCAATATTGTCCCAGATCATCTTGGTAAATGGACAAAGGAGAAAAATATGTTCTAATGTCTCTCGTTCATTTCTACACATGCTGCACCTGTCGTCGTTTGATAGTCGTATTGCTTTTAGTAGGTAGGATTCTGTGTAAAAGCTTGAACTGAAATGATCTTGTCCGTGTGTCTGGGTTGGCCCATTTATTTAGTGTGTGATACTTCTTCCATGGAAGGTTGTAGTCGGACAGGTTTCTTTACCATTTTTCATGTCCTGCAGGTAAAGAATTTTTTTGGGTTAGATTGTTATGACGAGATCAACCCCTCACCCCCTTTCCCCCTTTGTATTTACTAACCTGTGGTATGTAAATTACTATGGCCGCCACCCATATAAAAATAGTAACGTTAGAGTGTGTTGTGGCTCGCCAGCCATGGTTTCCACTGTGTGTTCGAGGGTTGAGTTCAGAATTGGCCTACCGTCTTTATACCCGTTTCATAGGAGGCGAGTGACTAAAGTCTTGCCTTGCATTTGCTCTGAACTGTTCTAGAAATTTTTCTGCTTAACGGTTTTGTTTGGCCTAGAAAGGCTGATGGGCCGTGAAACGCCGTCCGTCCATCCATCTGTCGCCAGCCGTGGAAAACTTTGTACATGCTTTGTGTTGGCGAACGGAATGGGGGACGTGTGATTGGCCGCCTTTCCAAATCTTGACTGGAGACATTTCCGGTGAACGACTACCCCTTATATGGGGAATGTGTGATTGGACAGTGGGGTAAATTGGGTGTGGCCCGAGTGTTTCCATTGCATGGGAGAGCACTGGAATAATTACTTTGGGTATAAAAACCCTGACCGCCAGTGGCACGGCACGCGAAATTCAACCAATTACGAGAGGACCATCACGTGTAACAAAGCGCCGTATCTCTCCGCTCGCCAGTGTCCAAACTACGAAACGTCTCTCCACTCGCCAGCGTTTGAAGAACAAGTGTTCTCCCACTCCACAAGTGCCAGTGTCAGCCTCAAGGATCGAGTCAAGCTGTCGGGCTCGCCAACGTCCGAACTACGAAACGTCTCTCCACTTGCCAGCGTTTGAAGAACAAGCGTTTCTCCGCCTCCACAAGTGCAAGCATTTACCTCCAGGGTAAATCGCACTCGCTGGTGTCCAAAACTGCGAGGTGTCTCTCCAAGTCTGCTAGTCAACAGGGCCAGACTCACGTTAGTCTCTTGTGCCCCTGTTGACCTCCCCTGTTTTCCTTTGCTCCCACCCCCTCTCTCCCTCGTCTGCATTACTAGAACCGCTGCTACAGTCATCCCAAAGGTGGGAACCTTTGTGTAAGCGGATTCAACGTGAACAGGAGTTGGCCATCTCGTTTTAGGATTACCACGTGTTTTTGTCGGACACAGCCTACGAGTCAGTTAAGTATAATTTTGATTGGTTGGCGAGCCATAGCAGTTTATTCATAGCGATGATTGAATTGAATTATTGTTTCTCTATCATCATTGACTTACTTGACTTAATCCTCTTTGCTCCATTCGGAGCATAGGGCCTTCACTGCAAGTCTCCACCTCTGTCTGTCTTGGGCTGCCCTCTTCGCCTCTCCCCAGGTCATCCGGACTGTCCTCAGCTCTGCTTGTAGGGTTCTTTTCCAGGTCAGTGCTGGTCTACCACGCTTCCGTTTACCCTGGGGGTTCCAGTCCAAGGCATGGCGTGGAATGCTGGCATCATTTCTGCGCAGAGTGTGCCCGATCCACTTCCATTTCCTTCTTTGGATGGCGTTGACGATCGGCTTCTGCCTGGTACGTTGCCAGAGTTCATTGTTGGAGATTCTTTCTGGCCATCTGATACGCAGGAACTGGCGGAGGCAGGTGTTGATGAAGACTTTTAGCTTGTGGCCGATGCTCTTGGTACGTCTCCAGGTACTAACAATTAATTATCCATGTTTGTTGTTGATAGGTGGAATTAAAGTGATTTTGATTTTGACCTTTGTCCTCACCGTATCTCTGTCGTGTTTCCATCTTTGATAGAGCGACTGTGTGAGATAGTGTTACAAGTTTGGCTGTACGTGTGTGTGTTTTTCCCCTAGACCTTTTATGTAGAAAACGAGTCAAGTCGAACTTGGAACAATTGTCATAGAAAAAGTAATACCTCTCTTTGCTTTGGTTTCCAATATTTCCTTAATTGGAGGAGAACTGGGAATATCTAGCATAGATTGATTACAGTTACGTGTGAGGACATCTTTCCATCTCCCCGGAATGTTATGCACTATTCTGTTGTATAATTTTTTAAAATTGCCATTAATCTGGTATTGCGACATTATTTCAGAAAATAATTTTGGTTGACCTTTCACATTGACGATATCTCTGACTGAATTTATGCTGGCGTTGTACCACTCAAGGTTGAACAAGTACTTATCTTTCAGGGAAGGATTGCCTAAGTTTCAACTTCGCGTAAGTCATTTGGGGGATAAGCCAGTTGCCCAAATTTTGAAGTAGACCAGTGATCGTGTTCTTCGATGTCCGAAGTTAGAAGAAGTAATTATGTGTCCTGGCTGAGATTAACAGATCGTTCTTTCGTCCGGGAGGCGCGAAAAGTCTAGGATGAATTTGCTGTAGCATAGGCCTTTTCGTATGCAAAAGACTTCGACTACACATTTGCAAAAGCTGTGTTCATATTAGGCGAAGCTTCTGCCTACCTCGCCCAAGTATTTACTTTGCGTAAGTCCACTTCAGCCTCCGTTCACTGCGGGTATTACACCCAGTTAGAACACATCTTAAGTAACGGCGTTTTGAAGTTTTCCAAGCTATGCACCTCATAATGTGTGGATATGCACCCACCGTTTGACTGACAGATCCCATCAGCCAATCACAGGATGTTGAGACATATAACTTAAAGTCATGCCGTAACATTGCAGTGTAGATATTATTCCATTGCCAAATCTCAAATGAAGAGCTTTGGACCTACGCTCTAAGTTCTTTGTTACAAACACAGTAGTGCATCTTTCTAACATTTCCTGAATTAGAGCCATCGAGAAGGTTTATCTGGACGGGGCAAATGCCACGTCTACCTGAAAGCTACATGGTTATCTTTAGATACGTCTATTTTCTCTGGGGCTTTGCAACTGCATTGCAAAAATGTACCTTGAAATACAACCCACCCCCACAAAGTACCATTTTCTACTGCCACTGCATTAGTTCCATTTCAGAAAGAGCATTAATCTCCGAGGTCGCAGTGCTCAGGTAGCGCGTGCGTTCCTCTATTTCGCTAGGATATTATATGTATTAGCAGTACGCCTCCGTCATTCGTGCCCGACCATGGATCGCGGCCCTTGACAAGTCCGATTGCAGATTCTGTCGTGGCTGTGAAGGCCAGTCCTGGAGTGGCAGTCCTTGTCACAGTGGTCGCTTCTGTAGGTGCTTGTCTGGCACAGCCTGTTCCTTCGACGGGTGCACTTCTCTTCTTGCAGTCTTTGGAGTCTCATCTCTCCCTCCCACATTCTCCTATGGATCTCATCACTCCACCTGGTTCGATCACTTGTTCCAGCTTGACACACCGACTCCGGGAAAGGGGCCTGGGTATTCTGCTTGGAGAAGCAGCTGCTGCCCATGCAGCAGCTCCCCCTCTCCACGTCACTGCTGGATCCAAAGAAACGGCGGGGCCGCTTAGGTTTGGCACCAGTGACGCCGCAGGAGTTGCCTAAAGAGCGTTTTGATAAATCACCAAACTGCCTTAGTGAGTCCGGATTTTGTGTCAGGGTTTACTCCATTAGCCCTTCTTTCAATAGTCTTGTCGCAAGGCAGCGGGGGTTTGAAATCAGAGTTTTCCTTCTCCAAGGTGGACCACCTTACCAGGTTGTCGAGCAATTGGTTTTAAGGTGCCAATCATTTACCTTCGCCCCCTCCTCCTATTAGTAGAAACGGTTCCACCGGGTTTAAAAGCTAATCCACACGTGAAGGCTAGGAGTTGGGCTTGCTTATCAGCGATTGTAGGAGGCGTATGTCTTGAGGAGCATTTTATAAGTGGCGGGAGCTCACCCCCCCCCCCCCCTCCTTGTCACCCCTCGGCTTGACAACCTCGGAAACCTGACATCTCTAGGTACCAGGGACATTTGTATCACCTTCAGTACGTGTGCACTCGAACAGGGTAGTGGCACAGTTGGCACAGGTTTGGAAAATTATCTATCCTGCCGTGGGCGCGAGATTTGCATCTGTAGATGATGAACCCCGGTGAAGCGTAGTGCTGTTTGAGGTCGCCTCCTGGAGTTGGCCCTGCAAGCTTCATGACTGTACCTAGTACAAGCTTCATGACTGTACCTAGTACAAGCTTCATGACTGTACCTAGTACAAGCTTCATGACTGTACCTAGTACAAGCTTCATGACTGTACCTAGTACAAGCTTCATGACTGTGAGTGTACCTAGTACAAGCTTCATGACTGTACCTAGTTCAAGCTTCATGACTGTACCTAGTACAAGCTTCATGACTGTACCTAGTACAAGCTTCATGACTGTACCTAGTACAAGCTTCATGACTGTACCTAGTACAAGCTTCATGACTGTACCTAGTACAAGCTTCATGACTGTACCTAGTGCAAGCTTCATGACTGTACCTAGTACAAGCTTCATGACTGGACCTAGTACAAGCTTCATGACTGTACCTAGTACAAGCTTCATGACTGTACCTAGTACAAGCTTCAAGAATGTACCTAGTACAAGCTTCATGACTGTACCTAGTACAAGCTTCATGACTGTACCTAGTACAAGCTTCAAGACTGTACCTAGTACAAGCTTCATGACTGGACCTAGTACAAGCTTCATGACTGTACCTAGTACAAGCTTCATGACTGTACCTAGTACAAGCTTCATGACTGGACCTAGTACAAGCTTCATGACTGTACCTAGTACAAGCTTCATGACTGGACCTAGTACAAGCTTCATGACTGTACCTAGTACAAGCTTCATGACTGGACCTAGTACAAGCTTCATGACTGTACCTAGTACAAGCTTCATGACTGTACCTAGTACAAGCTTCATGACTGTACCTAGTACAAGCTTCATGCCTGTACCTAGTACAAGCTTCATGACTGTACCTGGTACAAGCTTCATGACTGTACCTAGTACAAGCTTCATGACTGTGACTGTACCTAGTACAAGCTTCATGACTGTACCTAGTTCAAGCTTCATGACTGTACCTAGTACAAGCTTCATGACTGTACCTAGTACAAGCTTCATTACTGTACCTAGTACAAGCTTCATGACTGTACCTAGTACAAGCTTCATGACTGTACCTAGTACAAGCTTCATGACTGGACCTAGTACAAGCTTCATGACTGTACCTAGTACAAGCTTCATGACTGTACCTATAACAAGCTTCATGCCTGTACCTAGTACAAGCTTCATGACTGTACCTGGTACAAGCTTTATGACTGTACCTAGTACAAGCTTCATGACTGTGACTGTACCTAGTACAAGCTTCATGACTGTACCTAGTTCAAGCTTCATGACTGTACCTAGTACAAGCTTCATGACTGTACCTAGTACAAGCTTCATTACTGTACCTAGTACAAGCTTCATGACTGTACCTAGTACAAGCTTCATGACTGTACCTAGTACAAGCTTCATGACTGGACCTAGTACAAGCTTCATGACTGTACCTAGTACAAGCTTCATGACTGTACCTATAACAAGCTTCATGCCTGTACCTAGTACAAGCTTCATGACTGTACCTGGTACAAGCTTTATGACTGTACCTAGTACAAGCTTTATGACTGTGACTGTACCTAGTACAAGCTTCATGACTGTACCTAGTTCAAGCTTCATGACTGTACCTAGTACAAGCTTCATGACTGTACCTAGTACAAGCTTCATGACTGTACCTAGTACAAGCTTCATGACTGTACCTAGTACAAGCTTCATGACTGGACCTAGTACAAGCTTCATGACTGTACCTAGTACAAGCTTCATGACTGTACCTAGTACAAGCTTCATGACTGTACCTAGTACAAGCTTCATGACTGTACCTAGTACAAGCTTCATGACTGTACCTAGTACAAGCTTCATGACTGTACCTAGTACAAGCTTCATGACTGGACCTAGTACAAGCTTCATGACTGTACCTAGTACAAGCTTCATGACTGTACCTAGTACAAACTTCATGACTGTACCTAGTACAAGCTTCATGACTGTACCTAGTACAAGCTTCATGACTGTACCTAGTACAAGCTTCATGACTGTACCTAGTACAAGCTTCATGACTGTACCTAGTACAAGCTTCATGACTGTACCTAGTACAAGCTTCATGACTGTACCTAGTACAAGCTTCATGACTGTACCTAGTAAAAGCTTCATGACTGTACCTAGTACAAGCTTCAAGACTGTACCTAGTACAAGCTTCATGACTGGACCTAGTACAAGCTTCATGACTGTACCTAGTACAAGCTTCATGATTGTACCTAGTACAAGCTTCATGACTGTACCTAGTACAAGCTTCATGACTGTACCTAGTACAAGCTTCATGACTGTACCTAGTACAAGCTTCATGACTGTACCTAGTACAAGCTTCATGACTGTACCTAGTACAAGCTTCAAGACTGTACCTAGTACAAGCTTCAAGACTGTACCTAGTACAAGCTTCATGACTATACCTAGTACAAGCTTCATGACTGGACCTAGTACAAGCTTCATTACTGGACCTAGTACAAGCTTCATGACTGTACCTAGTACAAGCTTCATGACTGTACCTAGTACAAGCTTCATGACTGTACCTAGTACAAGCTTCATGACTGTACCTAGTACAAGCTTCAAGACTGTACCTAGTACAAGCTTCATGACTGTACCTAGTACAAGCTTCAAGACTGTACCTAGTACAAGCTTCATGACTGGACCTAGTACAAGCTTCATGACTGTACCTAGTACAAGCTTCATGACTGTACCTAGTACAAGCTTCATGACTGTACCTAGTACAAGCTTCATGACTGTACCTAGTACAAGCTTCATGACTGTACCTAGTACAAGCTTCATGACTGGACCTAGTACAAGCTTCGACTGATGACGCGGGCACTCCATCGGCAGCTGCTCTATTTGAATAGCGCTCTCCCGAACAGTCCACGATCTTCTCTAAGAAGGCGTTAAAGATCCTACTGTCACTAACAGAAAGAGGTGATGAATTCCCATGACCATGCTGTATAGTTAAAACCGTACTTGGGAATACTGCGTGCCGTAACTGAAAAATCCACCTTCATTGTCGTCATACGACTCTCCACGGATTGGACTTTGCAACATGACGACTATAAGTTGGTTGATGTCCTAAAACAAAATAGTCATTGCTGTAACTAGCTTTCCAAAAGAGATGATGATGATGATAATGATGATGATGATGATGATGATGATGATGATGATGATGATGATGATGATGATGATGATGATGATGATGATGATGATGATGATGATGATGATGATGATGATGTTGATGATGATGATGATGATGATGATGATGATGATGATGATGATGATGATGATGATGATGATGACGACGATAACGACTCCTACGACGACGACAACAACGACGACAGCAGTGATGATGAGGATGAAGATGCTGTTGCTACTGCTGTACTGCTGCTATGTTATTGTTGTTGTTTCATCATCATCATCATCGTTTTCCAGCAGCAGCAGGAGCAGCATTTTACTTCTGCTATTGTTGGTCATTATACTATAATTCCTACAGTGCACGGTGACTCAATCATATGAGACACAGTTGTAACTGCCTTTCTTTACACAACAGCCTACTTTTCCTCTGACTGGACCCTTCACACTGACGAATGTTCAAGTTGTGATTTTATAGGAACGTTTCTATAGTCCAAGCATCAACAAATCTTGGCTCAGCGAGTGCAGTGGCTCTAGCCATTATCTCAAGCAAACTCTAGATGAAACGCACCGTGACGACTCAAGCTTATGAAATGCGAAGGCCTACATTATCTTTTTCTAACGTATGCGGTTGCTGTTTCGGTGTAATTATTCGTTGCAAACGAAAAATTGTATGTTCTTTCGTTTGCTGTCAAGCAGGGTTGAAACTATAGACATTTTTCACAGAGCACGGCGTGCGCCATCTTTCTTCTGAAAATGTCATCCGTCGCTAGTGATGTCTCGTGGTTTTTCGCTCGTCAAAGTTTTCATTGTAGGAGTCGAAGTACAGATAGATTTCTCTGGGAAGTGCATTTTTTCGCGCTCTGCCATTTACAGGATATGGATCTCCATTATATATGATAATCTCGCTATTTGTTACTGAAAAATTAGATCGTATAAGTGTAGCTCTTCCGTATCAGATTTTTCCCCTTTTTCCCCCTTTAAGCTGGAGCTGATCATTTGATGGAGAAATTTTCGTAGTCTCGGGTTCTGATGAATCATTCTGAACATTGTTTATATTCCTCGCACGCGCTCAGCCTTTGTAACTGTTGACATGTTTGTGGATTGAACACTGAGGAATACTGATCGTCGATGAGATTCCTGCCGTAAGATTCCTGTATGCATTGTAGATTATGAACCGAGGAGCAACCTCGCCCTCTATCTCATTCGTTGATAGATTCCAGACTTTGTTATTTATGAGCTGGAGAAGTGCGAGATGAGGTACAGTCAGCACGGTTGCATGGTAGGAGAGTGTTTGACGGTAAAATGAGAAAAGGGTGAGTAGTATCGAAATCTGACACCAACTTTCCACCTTTCGGTTCAACCATGACTGGGTAAGATGGGTTGATTTGGTGGAGTTGGTGGTTTGTTCTAGTATTTCAACCATTCGTTTTTCTTTCCCCTTTTGTCTTTTGTAGACTGATTGACTGCATAGGAGGTTTGGAATGGACATCCGGGCGGGCGAGAGAACAGAGCAATAGGAAGGTGAATGAAACATTGGCTGTAAGCATAGTGAAATGAAAATAATGGAAAATGCTTTTCCATTAATGCTCTGTAAGTTCTTTCCACAAGGAATACATAAAAATCGTTTTGCATTTTCCCTTTAATTTGGCATAGAACATTGTTAGGCATGTAAATAACTGTAGGTGCGTGTCTTATGAACTAAACCTTTTTATCAATCGGGTTTCATCAGAAACCTATACGCTCGACAAGAGATTGGGGGAAAATCCGAAAATGAAAGAGAGTTAACTCATGAATGACCGGAAAATATGTTTATTATTTTGGGGATAAATCGTAGGTGAATGAATGCATTGGAGCAGGGTTGAGGGGTAGACATAAAATAGTTCAATGTGCACATAAAAATGTAAGTTAAAAAGCAAATGATTGCTTATGCAATGAAAACTATAACGAAAATATGATGAGTTAAAAGTGGTAAGGTAGAGAAAATATAGGTCCGAATAAAAATGTAAGCGGAAACAAAACTGACTGCCAGAGACGACAAAGTTTAAAAGGAGGCAAGAATGCTAACAATCCCAAGAGGGTTATGGTAGAGAGAACAAGGCAGGAGGAAGAAACGCTTCAACATGTAAAAAGACATCTTACAGCTTGAGACACAGGGTGACCTCGATGCCACGTTAGAGGCCTGGGCAAAAAGTCTGTTACGCCATCGCGGCGTCTTTTTGCTTGAAAACTATGAACCCTCTGATTCACGAGCCAGCACAGAGTTCCGTATCGATTTACCATGCTTGCCTCCTAGCTAGTGGCATTAAAAGGCGTTGGTGACGACAGAAGGGCGTACGTCTCCACACCTTCATTCGAGCTCTTAAAATAATAATAATAATAATACAGACTATTTATAACGC
>JAWQFJ010020544.1:37500-38988 GCA_034096865.1 Theodoxus fluviatilis | reverse complement strand
CTTCATCCCCAATATATCCCTCCACCACCCCGCCACCTTCATCCCCCCATATATCCCTCCCCACCTCCACCATTCATCCCACCCATATATCCCTCCCCATCTTCATCCCCCATATATCCCTCCCCACCCCCACCCCCAACCCCCCACCCACCACCTATCATCCCCCTCATATCACCCTCCCCCGACCCTCCACCTCTCATCCCGCTCAATATTACCACCTGCTCCCCACCACCCACCCCAACTCCCACCCCCCACCTTCATCCCCCCCATATATCCCTCCCCACCCCCACCTTCATCCCCCATATATCCGCTCCGCCACCCCACCTTCATCCCACCCCTATATTACCTCCCCCACCACACCCCATCACCCCACACCCCCACCTTCATTCCCCCATATATCCCATCCCCACCCCCACCTCATCCCCCCGTATATTCCCTCCCCCACCCCCACCCCCCAATCCCCACCCCCACCTTCATTCCCCCATATATCCCTCCCCACCCCCCACCTTCATTCCCCCATATATCCCTCCACCACCCCCACTCCAATCCCCACCCACCCACACCCTAATCCCCCCATATATCCCTCCCCACCCCCACCTTCATCCCCATATATATCCCCCCCCCCCCACCTTCATCTCCCCATATATCCCTCCCCACCCCCACCTTCATCCCCCCATATATCCCTCCCCACCCCCACCTTCATCCTCCCCATATATACACATTCCCTCAACCCCACACCGTCACCTCCCCATGTTACCCGCTCCCCACCTCCACGTTCCAGTCCGCCCATATATCCCTGCCCACCCCCACCGTCATCTCCCCATATATACCTCCCCACCCACCACCTTCATCTCCCCAGTATGATCCGCTGCCCACCCCCACCTTCATCTCCCATATATCCCTCCCCACCCCCCACCTTCATCTCCCCATGTATCCCTCCACCACCCACCCACCTTCATCTCCCCATGTATTCCCTCCCCACCCTCCACCCTTCATCTCCCATATATCCCTGCCCACCCGACCACCTTCATCTCCCCCATATATCCCTCCCCACCCCTCACCTTCATCTCCCCATACTATCCCTGCCACACCCCCACCTTCGTCTCCCCTATATCCCTCCCCACCTCCAACCCTTCATCTCCCATGTATCGCCTCCCCACCCCCACCTCCACTCCCCCATATATCCCTGCCCACCCCACCTTCATCTGCCCATAGTAGCCCTCCCCACCTCCAACCTTCATCTCCCCATATATCCCTCCCCACCCCCACCTTCATCTCCCCATATATCCCTCCCCACCCCCACCTTCATCTCCCCATATATCCCTCCCCACCCCCACCACCTTCATCCCCCCCATATATCCCTCCCCACCCCCACCTTCATCTCCCCCATATATCCCTCCCCACCCCCACCCCAATCCCCACCTTCATCCCCCTATATATTCCTCCCAACCCCCACCTTCATCCCCCCATATATCCCTCCCCACCACC
>JAWQFJ010020544.1:27500-32500 GCA_034096865.1 Theodoxus fluviatilis | reverse complement strand
GACCTTCTAATTAGGCTTTGCTTTAAAGGTCCGCTAGGACGTGAGATAAATCTCCAACGCATCCATGGACTGTAACAAACGGCCGGAACCGCTCGATGCCGCCCTCAAGAGCTGGAGCCCCTGGCTGCTGGGTGTTAGGGCTCTGCTCCAGTAGCGCCGCCAGGGGCGGCCCCAAGCAGCCACAGAGGCTACCGGGAAGCACCGGGACATGGTCATATCATTCAGATCCAACCGTGCTTTCAATTCACTCTGGAAGACTGAACCCAATCCACACACAAGAGCACGCTGGATACAACCCCGCATCCGTCCCCAGGAAGCATCGCTGCACATACCTACCGCTCCAACAGGAAAACAGCATCCAGGCTTAATTCGCAATTCCTTTCAGTGAGAACGGTATTGCCCCGCATTGCCAGAATGCCTGCATACCGTCGTTTTGTGCTGCAGGAGCAGACGGAAAAACGTGTCAGCAAATCTGCAGCTTTTCCCTTTTGTCAGCAGCACTATGTGAAGAGTGCACAAAGTTTTGTTTGTAAATTTAAGACCACTAAATTTCACAAGAAAGTTGTCCTTGCTGCAGATCAATAAAACCTTACATTCGGCGCGATATGTTTGCGTTTTGCTTTGAAACATCTATAGATACTTTAAAGCCGAACAGCCGCTAAACGTTTGGGCAACGTGTTTGTTTCTTATGAAATTTTCAAACAAAGGAAGTTGTTTGGGTTGGCAGTTTACCTTTTTAATGTAAATAATTGTACACGCTCCGTTTCAATGTATGCATGCAGAGTTTCTTTTTCCATCCAACTAATTATTTTTTTAAATAAATCGATCCTAACAAAGCTGGTCCTACTCAAATGCCAGGTTTTGAATACAGTAGATGATTATTCAAAACGTGCGAATTCTTGTGTCAAAGTGTCTCTGTCTATGTGTACATGCATACGCGTGTTTGTGTGCCAGCGTGCATGATAGTGTTTCATTCACACCCGCGCCCGCGCACGCACACGCGCACACACGCACACACACACGTACATACACACATACACTTACACATACACACACACTTACATACACCCGCGCACGAACACACACACGCGCACGCGACCACACACATAAGCACGCAGACACACACATACACACACACAAACACACTCACATACACACAAATACACACTCGCACACGTGTACACACTCGCACATACAAAACATTCACACACACGCGCGCGCGTGCGCGCGCACACACACATACTAACACACAATCACACATACTTACACACACACTTACACACATGCACACGTGCGCGCACACACACAAACGCGCGCACACAGACACACACACACATATATACACACATACACACACACACACACACATAAACACACACACATACACACACGCGCGCGCACGCGTGCGCACACACACACAAGGGAATGAGGCAGGCAGAAAGACTGACAAACACAAACTGGAACGCTTACACCCACGCACATATGCACTTGGATGCATGCAGAGACTCGCCTGCACACACATCTAAACAGGCGTAAGTCCGTGCCCGGAGACACGTATGTACAACAACTACATACATATGCATGGATGTGCGTTTGTGCATGCATTCATTCAGACATGCAACCAGACCCACAAAGGGGCAGACAGATAGCAAAACAGAGCAAAGCGACATAGCACTGGAGAGTGAGCATTGCGTTGATGCACAACACTTTCAATGAGTCCACACAGACACGACGCAGTGCTTACGAAAAAAGAGCATGACATTGTGAGGGCGCCTAACACTCTCCATCAAACGTCACATTTTTTTTTCATTCTTGGGGGTTTTTCCTCCCCAAGAATATTGGAAGATGGGGTCGGATGCTCAGTGCCAGCCAATTAAAGAGCGGAGACAATCTTCAAGGCTGCTCGTCCGCCAGAAATCCACGATCTGCCAGAACAGGTCTTGCACCGTGGGGCTGGCACCGAAGCAGACGTTTGAGCGACGTAGGAAATTCCGACGGGTAACAAGACTCCGAGGGAGTTAGGGAGAGATTGAAGGCATAATTTGAAAAAAAGATAATACGACGGAGCAGTGGCACAGGAGAGAAACAAAAACTGGAAGAGTTTCTCTTTTTGCCGAATAATGTAAAGGACGTCGTTCTCATTTGAGTGATGTGTGCAGTGTTCTACTTGAGTGTGCTGGCATGTAGCATAAACTGTTTATATAATTTGTTTCCTTTTTAAAAAGTAAAGCCTCCTCCTTCTCCTCTTCCTCCATCATGTTACTCCTCCTCCTCCTCCTCCTCCTCCTCCTCCTCCTCCTCCTCCTCCTCCTCCTCCTCCTCCTCCTCCTCCTCCTCCTCCTCCTCCTCCTCCTCCTCCTCCTCCTCCTCCTCCATCATGTTACTTATACTCCTCCTCCTCCCCCTTCATTTTTTTCATCCTTTTCCCCCTCCTTTCTTCACCATAACTTCCATCTCTTCTGCATTGTCTGTCTACACGGAGTTGCTACAGCGACTACACAGCGGTGCAGGGTTATCGATCAGGGACGGCACACAATTCTTCATCAGCGATTCTCCACCCCCGGCGGCCGAAGGTTGCCGGTTTCGAGCAAGCGTTCCTAAGTTGCCGCCTTTTTTCAATCGCTGCTGATCAAACACATTTCCATGCAATCTCTCAACAGTCGACCCACTTTTCCTCTCCGCTCTTCCTGTTCCCCGAAAAACCCTTCATCCACATAGGTTATCCAATTGAAGTAATGGCGGTGGTGGTTATGAGGAGTCGACCAAGTAAGCAAGTTCACTTGGCCGGATCGACGGAGCGTGACTCCACACAAAATCAAAACGCTCATATGATGATCTTCATAAACGACGACAGTTTTTCCCTTCAAAGACCTTCCCAGCAAATGAACCAATCAGGTGAAGCCGGGTGCGTCCGTCTCAACCGTTGCAATTCCTGTAATGGAGCGGTGGCAGAAACAAGCACGAGAAGGGAGAGGGACTTTCCGAGCCAGGATTTTTTGGAAGAAACTCTCTCCTTCCTCGCTTCTGGAGTCCAGCGATTCTGCAAACTGCACGAAAATCGATGCCCCGTCAGTGGCCCTAACTCGGGGCCAGAGGCAGAGATTCTCGTGCTCCGAGATGAGGGACCGAGCCAGACGACAAGAGAGAGAAAACCAGCCAGCCATCCGACAAAGTGTAGATAGGCTTTTCAGAGTATAAGATCCGGAGTGCGGGAAGGTTGCCTGGAAGTGGCTGAACTCTGTGTGTGTGTGTGTGTGTGTGTGTGCGTGCGTGCGTGCGTGTGTGTGTGTGTGTGTGTGTGCGTGCGTGTGTGTGTGTGTGTGTGTGTGTTTGAGAGACAGAGAGAGAAAAAGAGGAAGGAGGAGAGAGATGTAGAAAGAGATATATTATATATATATATAGAGAGAGAGAAAGAGAAAGAGAGAGAGAGAGAAAGAGAGAGAGAAAGAGAGAGAGAGAAAGAGAGAGAGAAAGAGAGACAGAGAGAGAGAATGGGTGTGTGTGTATGTTAATGTGTGTGTGTGCTCACGCACGTGTATGTAACCAAACGTCCGCATGCAAATATACACATGTAAATGCACACTTTCTGTATAGTCCTGACACAAGCATAACGAACACAGCTACGCAAGCACTTACATTCGTACAGACACGAACACAATATCTCTCTCTCCCTTTCTCTCTCTCTCTCTTTCTCTCTCTCTCTCTCTCTCTCTCTCTCCCTTTCTCTCCCTTTCTCTCTCTCTCTCTTTCTCTCTCTCTCTCTCTCTCTCTCTCTCTCTCTCTCTCTCTCTCTCTCGCTCTCACGCATGCACACGAACATATGCGTATATACGCACACAAACACACACACAATACACACAAACACACACACACTCACACACATACTCACTCACACATACACACAAGCACTCACACACGCACACACACACACACACACGCACGCACGCACGCGCTCACACACACATCACACCACTCTCTCTATCTTTCTATCTCTCTCTCTCTCTCTCTCTCTCTCTCTCTCTCTCACACACACACACACACACACACACAAACACACACACACATACACACACGCACGTACACGCAAGCACACATGCACACATGCACACACACACACACACGAACACACACACACACACACACACAAACACACACGAACACACACACACACACACGAACACACAAACACACACACACACACGAACACACACACACACACACACACACACCTCTTACACTCCATCAAACCACACTGAACCAGTGCCAAAGCTGTCCAAGGGACGAGGCCCATAAGGTCGTGGTGACATGGCGAGGGGTCAATGGCGCCATGATTAGAGGTGACGGGATCTTGGCTCTGGTCCCAGAGTTCATCTGAGAGACGGCCACACCCTTGACTCGGCCCCAAGCACTTCCGCCGCCTGATCATGTCCAGTGAAACCAGCGTCTCTTTGAGACAGGAAATATGGGAGAAATCTACAGAACTTCAAGAAAAATGCACTGCCGAAAAGCCAGTGCTGACTGAACTCTTTCTCCAGTGTGCGATATTTATGGCGCATTTGTTTCCCACGGGAAATGCGGTACTGACTGAACTGCATCCAGACGATCAAGTGCACGTTTTTTAACCCGCCCAGGGTCACGTACGGACCTCATCCCCCTTCCCCACTCTCCAGAATAAATCAATTTTTCTTTAGTCCTTCTCCAGTGGAAATCATCTTTCAGTTCAAATGGGTCACAGACGTGACAGTGACCTTAACATTAAAAATTCCTCAGGTTCTTCACTGATCTTTCTGTTCGTGACTGTTACTGAAAGGGGTGTACTTCAACAATCAATCAAGTGGAGCGCCGGGGTTCGGCAAAACGCCGCGGAGATCTCTCATTTTGCCAAGTCGATGCTACCAATCCTCAAGTCTCGCCTGCAGGCAGTTCGCTGTCTTTGCATTGGTGATTTACGCATGCAGGTTGGGGAAGGCATTAACAGTGCAATATCTTGAAACAACCAT
>JAWQFJ010020544.1:12500-25000 GCA_034096865.1 Theodoxus fluviatilis | reverse complement strand
TGAATTTAGAATAATATTAAAGTATCTAGGATGACTGCATAAGAAAAGTATGTAGTTTCAATTTAAATTTCTCTATAAAGATTTCGCAATTTTTAGAGAACTGGATAGTGTGTTCCACATAGTAGCCCCTGAATAAGATAGGCTATGTTTAAACAAATCAATCCTAGGTTGTGGTATTATAAAGTTATGTACACGAATATTTGAATGTTGGAATAAGTTTTTCAAATAATCAGGCAATCATTAATTCTTTTCATTAAGACACATTTATTGAATTGTAAATGCTTATGAAAAGGCAATATTTTAAGTTCTTTCATTTTGTCATTTGTAGATAGTGAACTATCTGTTAGCATAAGCTTAGAGGCTCTTCGATACAATGACTTCAGCCTTTTCAAGTTAGCGTCACTACAGCCATCCCAAATTGTTGACGCATAATTAACGTGAGATAAGATATGAGCATGGAAGAAGATTTTGCAAGTTGGAACGTCAACAACATGTCTTAATTTGAAAAGAAGAAATAGATTAATTGATTTTTTTTACAAATATAATCAATGTGTGATTGCCTTCCTAAATGATCATCAATTATTACACCAAGAACTTTATGCTCAACTTGTTTTGTATTCTCAAAGAATCAAGAACAAGAGGAAGAGATAAATGATATATTTGATGTTTTTGTCTCGTAGTTATCACCATATATTTCGTTTTGGAAGGATTAATGACCATATGATTCGAAGAGCACCAGGAACGTATTTCATCCAGGCTCCTTTGAAGTTTTACTGCCACACATTCAGTCCTGACACATGAGGTTAAAAGTGTTACATCATCAGCAAACATATTACATGTAAGAGAAAGAGAGAAAGAGAGAGAGAGAAAGAGAGAGAGAGAAAGAAAGAGAGAGAGAGAGAGAGAGAGAGAGAGAGAGAGATTCAGGCTGGGCGTTTACGCTCAATCTTGCTTGTTCTCCACCGCTCTTTCCAATCTGGAAGATATCGCCCTAGAGTACAAAGCTAGCAGAGCCCTACGCTCTGCCACACGGTCCCTCCTGAGACCGCGCACACCAGGCAAGACGTCACATGGACTGAAGGCCTTTGTCAGCTGGCCCTGCTGTACGGAACTTTCTTTCGCATTCCTTGAGAAAGTACTCTTCTCCAAGTGAATTAAGGGGAAAACTGAAGACATGATTATATATGTGAACAAGCATTTAGTAATGCTTTTCATATGTACGCTATGAGCGACCTTTTCGAAATAACACAATATAAGCAGTGATGATGATGATGATGATGATGATGATGATGATGATGATGATGATGATGATGATGATGATGATGATGATGATGATGATGATGATGATGATGATGATGATGATGATGATGATGATGATGATGATGATGATGATGATGATGATGATGATGATGATGATGATGATGATGATGATGATGATGATGATGATGATGATGATGATGATGATGATGATGTGCAAAGCCAAATTTTGCTGGTGATGACCGACTATAATACCATGGACGTGTTTCGGTCGATAACTGTGTACTGTTGAAAAATGGGTGCTACTTGTCCACCTCGTTCATCTTCAACATTTGAAATACATCTTCACAGACAAAGTTATGAATTTCAAGGGCACTCTCCAAACGCTCCACTAGCAAATGCTTTTGAAATGCACATGTCTCACTGTTGTAGTTTTGTCTCCTTGCACTTGTTTATTATCTATATATTTTTAAAGCATGCTAGAATGACACACGCACGTGAACATCACATCCTGTTTTCCTCAATCTGCCTTGAAACAGAAAGCAGTCGCGAAGACATTAGCTAGCTATTCATTAGCATAAAAAGAAGTCTCTTTCTAATCAGCCCAACTCCATCAACGCGAATTTTGCCCCAAAGTTTCTAACCCATTCATGATGGAGAAAGAAGCCTGGAGGATTGATATCACTGGCAGACAGCAGGCTCCTCTCAGCCATGCTCATTTTCCACCTGTCACCCATCCAGACTCCGATGGGACCTCGGGATGTCTGGGTGGTCCTTCCTTAAAGTATTTTCAGCACGAACAAGCCAAGCGAATGTAGGAAGTGAGTTACCCAGGGAGGGTCTGTGTTGGCCCGAGTCGATGCTGCTGCCCTCCTGATCGACTTTCAGTCAGTCGATGTGGATGCAAATGGCTACACGAGGGATGAGTAAATTGCGGTAAATGCATCTTCGCACAGGTGCGGAGTGAACATGCGGATTGCAAGACACACCACAGAAATGTGTTCGCAGGACCAACGGCATTCATACCCGTATCATACATATGTTCTCAGCCAGGCGGTATAGTAAATTTGTCGTCAGAAAACAAGGCTGCAAAAATACCGAGTGTAAAGGTCGGTTGAGCCTAAGAAAAGGACACGGGGAAAATTTCAACAAAAACGTTTGTCTTGTTGACGTAAACGATGTGAATGCTCTTAGTCGCTTTCTTAAGGATGATTTCTTCGGCAACATTTTGCCCATTGTTCGTTCGGAAGCGAAAGCAAGTAAAACAATTTCGTCTTGCAGTTTTGCCTTTCGTACGGACATGTCGCTAGCAATCCAAAGATGGTTCGTTTTCACATTTCCTATATGTATTTCTGTACAGGCATAAGACCAAAACAAACTTTTGTTATGAAAAAGACAAGTCGTTCTCGTTATTACAGTTGTAGGGTATTTTCTAACCAGCGATAAAAAAGGTAGACAAAATGGTGAACGAAATACTGTCAGCAGAACAGGTAATTATGTGCTATCTAGACGATTCAGTATGCCTGTTCGAATATAATTATTACAGAAATAGTCCTCATCATCTTAACTTGAAGGATGAGCGATTGCATAAGATTCGGAGTCTTTTTCCCCTGAGTAAAGTCTTTGAGCGGTCATGACGGACAAGCCTTCGAGATCGCATTGTGTATATTTTCATTTTCTCTCGCCACGAAGGACGAGTTTACTTATATGGAATGTGTTCAATCTTGTCTTCGAGGATTCGAGTCTTCCGCTTGCGAGGACACAATCTTGAAAGTATACTACATACTCTTCTCGGAAAGGACATGCTTGTGATTCTAGGGATCAATGTGTCTGAATGGCGCACACGGACACGTATCATGTTCTTTTGTCATGATTCACGTGCTGCACCTGCACCACCAGACATTTTGTGTTCACGCGTTTGAGCAATCAATGTCTCCTTGGCAGGTACTTTGGAAATACACGTGGTAATTGTTTCGTCGATGAGAAAAATTTGCATGCTTACGTGTTTAACATTTATATCCTAAACAAGTTGGAAGGGTTGGGAAGTTCCTGTAAATACTTTTTGTCTTTTTGCTTTGGCCCGTCGTAGACGTTGAACCAAAGCTAACGACACAAGGTTTGCAGCCAGTATAACATCCTACTCTCCCTTCTTGCATGAGTACATGGTCAGCCCCTCAGCCTCTACTCGCTTGTTGAAACCATGTTTTTTGACAGGCGGAGATGGGCGAGCATGCTTTGGGGTTGGACGATGTGCGAGGCGCAGTGCCATGGTTCTATCCCTGGGACGGAGAAATCTGGGTTTATTTATATATCGTGACAATGTGGGATGTTGTACTGGCTGCAACCTTGCGTCGTTAGCTTTGGTTCAACGTCTACGACGGGCCAAAGCAAAGACAAACAGTATTTACAGGAACTTCCCAACCCTTCAAACTTGTTTAGAGTATACACCAGTTCCTGCCAGCCCACCCTTCAGTGCTCTCCCCTCTTGCGTGAGTACACGGTCAGCCCCTCGGCCTCTACTCGCTTGTTGAAACCATGTCTTTTGACAGGCGGAGATGGGCGAGCATGCTTTGGGGTTGGACAATGTGCGAGGCGCAGTGCCGTGGTTCTATTCCTGGGGCGGAGAAATATGGGTTTAATTAAAAATTTATATCAAAAAGGGAAAATGTGGTAGAGAGGATGGATTGTTCATTAATTGATACAAGCTATAATCCTATTTACATGCATTTGTTGGCAGTAACTATACCCTCGTAACTTATATCTAGAGAACTACTTAGCTTTATATATGACATTCAGCAACTGCCTTGGTGGTTGTTATTACTGCATTCAAGTGATCACGCAAAGCTGTCCTGACATGTAACGTGTCCTTTCTCACTATTGCGTAGTTTTCACGACCACCTCTAAGAGGAAAAAGATTCTGATTTCTTGATCGTATACTTCACTGTATGTTTCCTCCACTGGTATTGTTCTGGTGCATATACAAGTCTTTCATTGGAATGGAAGACTCGCTTGCTTTCTTTGATGTTTTCTCATATTTCGAACGAAGGCATGTGAAAGCGCCTCAAAAGTAGAGTAACCCCACATGTGCAGGTCCAGAACTGAGTCGATGCGATGCAATGTTGGCCCTGTCTATTTCTTATGCAGGAGTGCTCAGTGTCTCGCTGTGTTGGCCTCTTCCTGGAGCTAGCAGCACAAACATTGCCATGTCAACATCCATTTGTGTAGCCACAGACAAGGCAAGCAATGCTATCGACGTCCTTGTTCCATTGCACGAAAAAGGACTGCCTGTTTTTCAAGGGACTTTGATGTCTCCAGCCAATGCACATGTTCAATACCCCTCCATTCCCTACACTGGCCGATCTGTCCAATAGATCGTGACTGTCATTGAGTATTATCTCAGTAGCGCCGGTTTTAGGAACGACACGGTGAGCGACACGATGGTCTCTCGCCGTACGTACCATGGGCCGTGGATGGCAAGGCTTTCTAGGCACTGGGGATAACTGTCTTCCTCACCAGTCACACTGCTGCTTGATTAATGACTTGAAAGTGAGACTGCATCGGATAAGTGGTTTTGTGCATTTTCAGAATCTCTCTCTCTCTCTCTCTCTCTCTCTCTCTCTCTCTCTCTCTGTCTCTCTCTCTGTCTCTCTCTTTGTCTGTCTGTCTGTCTGTGTGTCTGTCCGTCTGTCTGTCTGTCTGTCTGTCTGTCTGTCTGTCTGTCTGTCTGTCTGTCTGTCTGTCTGTCTGTCTGTCCGTCCGTCCGTCCGTCCGTCTGTCTGTCTGTCTGTCTGTCTGTCTGTCTGTCTGTCTCTGTCTGTCTGTCTGTCTGTCTGTCTGTCTGTCTGTCTGTCTGTCTGTCTGTCTGTCTGTCTGTCTGTCTGTCTGTCTGTCTGTCTGTCTGTCTGTCTGTCTGTCTGTCTGTCTGTCTGTCTGTCTGTCTGTCTGTCTGTCTGTCTGTCTGTCTGTCTGTCTGTCTGTCTGTCTGTCTGTCTGTCTGTCTGTCTGTCTGTCTGTCTGTCTGTCTGTCTGTCTGTCTGTCTGTCTGTCTGTCTGTCTGTCTGTCTGTCTGTCTGTCTGTCTGTCTGTCTGTCTGTCTGTCTGTCTGTCTGTCTGTCTGTCTGTCTGTCTGTCTGTCTGTCTGTCTGTCTGTCTGTCTGTCTGTCTGTCTGTCTGTCTGTCTGTCTGTCTATATGTCTATATACATCGGACGTTGTACCTGCCTGAAACACCCGAATCCACATGGGGAAAAACAATTTTCTACAATCGAAACTGTGAACAGGTTCCACTTTCCCACCAAACTTGCATCACAGAAGAAGGTCGACTGCGTTCAAAAAGAATGGGAGAAGACATCATTCACACACAGAGGTGTCGAAAGAGAAAAGGTCAACAGCCTGGGACCTACTCAACAAAAACCTTGATTGCATTCTTCCAGTTGGAAAGTATTCCCGACTTTCTGGTCAAGCAGGGCGCACTACCAGGAAACATACAAAGGCAGATGCTCTCAGCTCCACTTCGCCAACACTCCAACACTGTGCTCTGTTGAAATACTCAGGAGTCCTCAACCACACGTACGACCTTTGGGCAAAGACTTTCAGAGGCTCTCAACCTCATTTTTGGGGGTAGACACAGTTCTCAAGATCTGCTGGCAACGGCAGAGAGGACCACACCAAAGAGAAGCGCCAGTACATGCGATGTGTAAAGAAAATAATGTATTGATAGTCTTGGAACTCTGTGGTTATAGAGGACATTACGTGAAATCTGACCCATCTACAAAAGTGCGAATGACATGGAATGGGTAGAAATACTTTTGCACTGGAAGAGACATAACGACGCTATTGTTAAAATCTAAATAGTCTTCACAAAGAGAAAAGTCCCACTGCTGATACCAATAATTTTTAATTTTGTTTTTACTAAAGTGAAATGCCAGAGGACCAGAAGAGAAAGCAAAGACTGTATACATCCAGTAGCTTCTAATTACAGCGCTTGCAGCGGTTGTTCGGTGATTGTTGCATAGACAATACGACTTCTGTGATGTAAGAGCCCAAAGCAAGTGTCGAGCTCTTCTAGACTCCCTAAACTCGCTCATTTTTGCATCTCTGCATGTTTGAACTTGCAAACCAACTAAACGCAAAAATGTTGGCAGTTCGAAGAAAGGGATACTGCTTATGTGTGTTTGTCTTTGATAGAACGCCCATCATTCTCTCTGAAAGCAGTCGATTCTGCCATTCCAAAAGTTGAGCGTTTGCAGAGTCTTGCAACTTGTCAAGCACTTCAGTGCTCTTGCTCAACCCCTAAGTTAGATCTACGCTGGCATTTGCAACACTAACGAAGTTGCTATTTCCAGGAATAGACCAATGAGACAGCACTGGGTGGTTTATGCAGCGTGTCTTCTTCTCCATATTCAGTGACCTCTGCGAGGAGTAGCCTGGGCCGGGTTTGAAAATGCGAAGATCTCGGTAGATCTACGCAGATCTCGCCCAATGGGCAGTTTCATTCTTTGCTTGCTATCGAGCCAATCGTAGACGAGCGTAGATTGAGCGAGGCAGATTGAGAGGTTCTTCCTTTTAAGATTCAAGATGGCGGACAGCATGAGTACAGTGCGCGCCGCCATCTTGGAGACAAATGTTCGGCGTGGCTGCGTTGACCTGCATTCGATGTGTAAACTGTAGGAGGTTTCACAATCTATTAATGCATTCAACATACACCTTTGATAAATTAATGCTGTGCATGGCTTATATTTTCTTTGGATGGGTTGCTAGTATCTCGAAATAGAGCGTTTTCTCAATGAACCGGCAACACGTCGGCCATTGACATGTGGCGAGTTCACCTCTTGTCGTGACGTCTACGCATGCGCATTACTTCGTCACGTTGGGTAGTTTTTTTTATAGCTAGCTCTTACTGCGAAGCAAGATCTTGATACCAAGATCGACTACCTATTTTCAAACCCGGCCCTGGGGTGCTGATTGGGCTAGGTCATGACCTGGCTTTAATGAGGATATCTGGCTCAGAAAGCGCCCTAACAAGAAATCTAAGTGTTTTCCAACTCTCATATTGTCTCTTGATCTCTCTCTTTCCGTTGCATGTGCCCCTTTACCTCTATATGTGTCTGCGTGTCTGTTGAGGATCTCTGCAACTTCTGTACCGCCTCTTTTCGTGTCGGTTGCTTTGTTTCTCCTTTCTGCTTTTTTTGTCCCCCCCCCCCCTCCCCTGTACTCTTCTGTATGTCCTCCAAGGCTCTCTGCCATACATACATCTAGTCCATTTGTCTTCGTGTCTGTTGCTCTGGTTTCTTCTTTGTTTTTGCCTCCTCCACCTCTGTACCTGTCTGTACACGTATATATCTGCTGAAGCTCTCTGCAATCTTTTTTGTCTCTATTGCTCTTTTTCTCCTTTCTGTTTGCTTCCCCCACCTCTGTACCTGTCTGCATGTGTGCTGAGGCTTTTATGCAAATCTACGTTTGCGAGTCCTGGACACTCACATCTGAACTACAGAGACGGATACAAGCCCTGGAAATGAGATGCTACCACAAGATTCTGAACATCTTATTTAAAGACCATGTCACGAATGAGGAAGTCAGCAACAGGATCAGGAGAGCATTTGGACGGTAAAAAGACCTGCTCTCAATCGCAAAAAGCAGAAAGCTGAAGTGGTATGGTCACGTGTCAGAGGCAGTGGGCTGGCCAAGACCATCCTGCAAGGTACCGTACCAGGTGGGAGAAGGGGAGGCAGGCAGAGATAGAGGTGGGAAGACAACATCAAAGAGTGGACAGGCTTGACCTTTGCTGACTCACAGCGAGCCACAGAGGATAGAGATCGATGGAGGAAGATTGTCGGAAAGTCATCAGTGGTGCCTCAACAACCCATCTTAGGGTTAAGAGACTGAACTGAACGTTCTATATTTGTCTCTGTTGCGCTAGTTTTCCTTTTTTTCACTACCTCTCTACTTGTTAATGAGTTTTCGTCACGGTGTCTGCCCCGTTTGCTTTTCGTTTTCATCCCTGCTCTCCTTTTCCATCACTACGTCTCACTCTTATTTGCTTCATTCCCTCTTTCCCTTCTTCTCTCTTTCTCTCTTTATGTATGTGTGTATGTGTGCGTGCGCCGTCTGTGTGTTTGTGCCTTACCATGAATCCGCGTCAACGTCCACCTGATTGTCCATCCATCCATCTGTCCGTCTGTCTTCGTGAGTGTGTGGGGGGGGGGGGGGGGTGCGTATGTAAGTGTTAGATATACCGGTACCTAGTAAGAGGCTTCGGTTTTACATTACGACTAGATGGTATACCGTCTCCACCTTTTCCCATCTCCACCTTTTCCCGTCTCCACCTTTTCCCGTCTCCACCTTTTCCCGTCTCCACCTTTTCCCATCTCCACCTTTTCCCGTCTCCACCTGTTCCCGTCTCCACCTTTTCCCATCTCCACCTGTTCCCGTCTCCACCTTTTCCCATCTCCACCTGTTCCCGTCTCCACCTTTTCCCATCTCCACCTTTTCCCGTCTCCACCTTTTCCCGTCTCCACCTTTTCCCGTCTCCACCTTTTCCCATCTCCACCTGTTCCCGTCTCCACCTTTTCCCATCTCCACCTGTTCCCGTCTCCACCTTTTCCCATCTCCACCTTTTCCCATCTCCACCTTTTCCCATCTCCACCTGTTCCCGTCTCCACCTGTTCCCGTCTCCACCTTTTCCCATCTCCACCTTTTCCCGTCTCCACCTTTTCCCATCTCCACCTTTTCCCGTCTCCACCTTTTCCCGTCTCCACCTGTTCCCGTCTCCACCTGTTTCCGTCTCCACCTTTTCCCGTCTCCACTTTTTCCCGTTTCCAACTTTTCCCGTCTCCACCTCTTCCCGTGTCCACCTCTTCCCGTATCCACCTTTTCCCGTGTCCACCTTTTCCCGTCTCCACCTTTTCCCGTCTCCATCTTTTCCCGTCTCCATCTTTTCCCATCTCCACCTTTTCTCGTCTCCACCATTTCCCCTCACATTCACCAAACATCAACGCATGATGAGATGAGCGAGTTCGGACCCGTAAAACCTCGTGCAGCACAAAGCACACGTTGGAGCCGAGTTGCCTCCCTTTGCCGTCAACAGTCCCATGACTAAAAAGTTCCAGATGAAATATCTCCGGAATGGTTGGAGGTACGCCTTCCAAAACGCGACGACTACACCCATCCAGTCATGGGGGAGCGACATGCCAAATTTCGCGGAGATCCGTGCACAGGCGGCCGAACGCATAGAGCGGACGAGCAGATATTCTCACAGATAGACAGACACCATTTGGGTATTATATATTTAGATTTCCATCATCCCATTTCTATTCTCGCTACGTTAGATCATGATATAGAAGAAAGTTTCCAAGCAGTTATAAAAACACCGACTAATCCCTTTTCATAACAAAATTGCAGAATAAACTTTCTTCACATGTGGATTTTACTCAACTTTCGCACTTCGGCAGCGTCCTCATGAGGTTATGGTGTCGTTTCAGAGGCCAAGGTTTGGTTACGAGGGCAATCGACCAATGAACACGTGTTCTCTGTGCCCTCATTGCACGTGCAGCACTGACAGCACTCGAAGCTCTACCATCGTCTTCCAATTTCCTGGCTGCAGTCAGGGCAAAATGCTGGGAGTGGCGTTTCATCCGTGTTGAGCGAGGCCAGGGCTGGGGTGAAATATGAAGTCCCACGCCCGAAAGACAGGGCGCTATTCAGCATCTTCGACCTCATTTAGCCTCGTCCAGCCTTCAGGCCCCCCTTGATCACAGGCTCCTTCACGGACTTTGAGTGACAGAGGTAAAATGAAGACTGGCTGTGATGGAAGAAGGAAGAGTAGGGGAGGTTGAGATTGAGGTAGATAGATAGATAGATAGATAGATAGATAGATAGATAGATAGATAGATAGATAGATAGATAGATAGATAGATAGATAGATAGATAGATAGATAGATAGATAGATGGATGGATGGATGGATGGATGGATGGATGGATGGATGGATGGATGGATGGATGGATGGATGGATGGATGGATGGATGGATGGATGGATGGATGGATGGATGGATGGATGGATGAATGGATGGATGGATGAGATGGATGGATGAGATGGATGGATGGATGGATGGATGGATGGATGGATTGAGGATGGATGGATGGATGGATGGATTGATGGATGGATGGATGGATGGATGGATGGATGGATGGATGGATGGATGGATGGATGGATGGATGGATGGATGGATGGATGGATGGATGGATGGATGGATGGATGGATGGATGGATGGATGGATGGATGGATAGATAGATAGATAGATAGATAGAGAGAGAGAGAAGAGAGAGAGACAGAGAGAGAGACAGAGAGAGAGACAGAGAGAGACAGAGAGAGACAGAGAGAGACAGACAGACAGACAGACAGACAGACAGACAGATAGACAGATAGATAGAAACTTTGAGAGAGAGACTTAGAGAGAGAGAGAGAGAAAGAGAGACAGACAGACACACACACACACACACACACACACACACACACACAGACGGATGACGGACGGACGGACGGACAGACGGACGTGGAGGCAAAGTTTTGGACATGAGTACAGAGAGTGTGAGCGGATGGAAAGACATACGATGAGCGGATGGGAAGACAGACGATGACGTCCACGAGGATGAAAGCAGGAGTAATCTCATCACCAGGGCTCAGTGGTCTGGACGTCTGCGGCAGTGACGTCACAGACAGCTTTATAGAGATTTCCCCATTATTTCTGGTTTTACCGCGTCGTTGACCATTATTCAGGATTTGCCTTAGATTATTGCTTTCTTTGTACAAAAAGCTTTCCGTCTTTTTATATCAATGTCTGTTTTGGAGATCTCATTGAAAACAGCGTATGTGCGTTCACAAGGCTCTTTTTGTCTACCTTTTATTAGAATAATGTGTCTGTAGTCGTTCTGTCCTAGAAGTCTAAGAGATAATTAGGGAAGCTCTCACCCACAACAGAGCGAGACCAGAGATGAGAGATACATAATTTGAAGACGATACATTCCGTGTGGCTCTTAGTAATATCAGATGAACTAAAACTATACTCCTCGGTCTATCTCCTTCCGATGTCGAATGCACAGTGGTTTTGACATGAAACAAAGCCTTCTGGAAAGAGACCATCAAAGCACCCAACAAACTGCTACCTTCTCTTCATCTTTGATTTTTCCTGCCTTTGCTTTCTACAAAAGTATGGGCATCATATCGATTAATGTACATGTTGTTACGATATTAGAACGTTCTATCACATGAAACAGAATATATCTGACAGTGTCAGTACGAATGTCCCCAACATCACTGAGATCAAAGAGTGTCTCAGTTTATTAAACAACTGCACGGATGTAATCAAGTAGCAAAGGCGGAAGAACAAAGAGAAGAGAGGACGTTTTAGGAGGAGTGGAAAAGCGAAACCACTATATTTTCTTGGCTGAAGTAAGAGTATTTGTATTTTGGTCCTAAACAATCTTATGTTATGATCCACTAATTCATTCACAATGAAAACAGAATTCAGGAAGAGGTCGATGTTTATGGAGGGTTACCGTTGGAGCTGTGACAAACACCATCAATAAACAGTTGGGTTTCTTCCCGCTCTGCATCAGCATTTGTCCCGTTCCAAAGATGCTTCGTCCTGCCACGGCACTTCAGGCAGTGCGGAAAACCGATCATGACCACAGTGGACACACTAGATTCTCTGAGGAGCACGGGTCCAAAGACAAAACCCCCTGCAGGACTTGCTACTCCGATGGCTGGGGCATCCGACTCCCACCAGAGACTTCCTAAAGTCCGTGCAGCTGTCACTCCATGGTGGGTCTCCCCTTGCTCTCAGCTCGCACAGCCAGCAGTGGAGGCATGGCCGTGCCCCATTCCATAAACTGCGCGTGAGCCACAATCAAGCTTTCGGAGTGAGGATGCCTTTGAGAGCACCTTGCTGTATTGAGGTATCGTAGTAACTTAAAATCACATTGTGGAATGCATTGAGCCGTTCTCCATTTCGCATATTTTCTACAGTTGCATGAACAGAGTAGGCGGACAGACATGTGGTTTGCACTGCTATGGCTCTACGCTATGACACGTCATGCTATGGCACTGAAAGGTCGAGCATGAGTGTTGTGAAGAGCTTGAAATGACAAAACGACAGGGCGGGGAAAAATCCTTTAAACCGAGTACTGTTTCACCGTTTGAACTTTACGCTCCTGCTAAAATCTGGCTCTGTATTGTATCGTGTAAG
>JAWQFJ010020544.1:0-5000 GCA_034096865.1 Theodoxus fluviatilis | reverse complement strand
TGGACCGAAACTGGAACGATATCCCAGACAGACTGAGGAAATCTCCTTCAATACAGACTTTTAACTATTTTATTCAAACGGTGAACGTGTTGAGCGCCTTGAGCATGCCTTTGGGTGTGAGATTGGCGCTATATAAGAGCCAAAATACATACATACATACATACATACATACATACATACATACATACATGCATGCATGCATGCATGCACGCACGCACGCACGCACGCACGCACGCACGCACGCACGCACGCACGCACACATACATACATACATACATACATACATACATACATACATACATACATACATACATACATACATACATACATACATACATACATACATACATACATACATACATACATACATACATACATACATACATACATACATACATACATACATACATACATATCAAAACGACTTTATTCATCAGATTGGTACAATTACGGTACAAGATGAATTACACACATGGTGACTTGAAGTCATGAAGAGGTTATGAAAATACTGGATCACCCACAGAGTTCCCCCGGGGGGGGGGGGGGGGGATAGGCATGGCGGAGACGCACAAGAGTTACCACTCTTCGCAAAGTTCTAGGTGGATATTTGGAATCTAGGGCAGTCAAACATCATCAAAATAATATACCTTATCGCTCTCATCATCTCCCACACACACCCTATCGTCATCCTCATCATCACCTCACATACACATCTACACATCGAAAGGACTTTATTACTCAAAGTTGGTACGTTTACAGTACATAATGCACTTGACACATAGTAGCTTGAAGACATGGGGAAGGGAGGGTGAGGGAGGGAGGGGAGGGAAGGGGGGAGGGGAGTGGATGGGTGGGAGGAGGGGGGAAGGGAGGCAAGGGGAAGGGGGATGGGAAGGGAGGGGAGGGGGGAAGGCGAGGGAGAGGAGGGGAAGCAAGGGGAGGGAGGGGAGGGGAGGGGAGGGGAGGGGAGGGGAGGGGAGGGGAGGGGAGGGGAGGGGAGGGAGGGGAGGGGAGGGGAGGGGAGGGGGGGGGAGGGGAGGGGAGGGGAGGGGAGGGAGGGGAGGGGGGGGGAGGGGAGGGGAGTATACATTTACAAACATTGACTGCACCATCACAGGTCTACATGGTAAAAGGAAATATGAAACGAAATTACTGTTGCAGTATTAGTCATCATCAGCAATATCATAACCAACATCATCACCGCCATCATCAGTATCTTCAGCAGCATTACTACCATCATCACTGTCTCATCCATCATGAAAACCACTGACATCACTCTTGCCATACGCTCTCAAAACGCCGGCACCACCAGCACAAGCACCGCACCCGTCACTGACATTATCACCAGCGCCAAGAACGCCAGGAAAAGTCCCTGAATATATTCCCGTGCAATGGGAGAGCTCAATGTTTTTAGCCACTCGTACCTGTTGCATTTTCACCGGTCAGTCAGTTCAACCATAGGAGACATGTGTTGTCGCCCCTGAGCTAATTCCGAGTCTTGCATGCACCTCTACGCTACCGCTCTGCACCGCTGCTTCCATATGATGTTTGACCCTATCATAGCACTGATGGAACAGAAAGAGCTCACACCTCGGGCGCGTGATGCTGAAAGTCCACACAGCTTCAGTCCGCTCACAAACCTGGAGTGCACACTCCCTAGTGAGCCCACAACGAGCACTACTGTTTTGCAGCAGTATCCCAACTCGTTGATCTTTTGACAGAGTGGGAGATACTTATTGAATTTGTTCTGATAGCAGTCATCAGCAAATGCGTCGAAGGGCACAGATACTTCCACTATGAGACACGATTTTCTAGTGGAGTTGATGATGCACGCGTCGGGTCTAGTGTGCCGCACATCTACAAACACTTCGTTCCCTCCTTCAGCAAAGTGTGACGGAGTCACATGCTGATCACGGAGGACGGTTGCGCAGGGATTCGCCTCTGCCACGTTTCTCGTGACGATCTCGCTGACTCTGTTGTGTCGCTTCTGTATAGCTGTTCTTGTTGTTTTTACAGCCGTTGATGATGTGGCTGACAGTCTCTGAGTGGAAACCGCATCTCGGGCATAGTTTGGGCCACGTTGCTGGGTCGTACAGATGCAGTAGGGTGTTGCATTCAAGGAGCTGTAGCCTGGCTTTCACTATGAATTTCACAAGGTTATCATTGATTCTTAGATTTACCAGATGTTGATTTGACAGCCTATGGTTGATGTTGTTTGTCCGGGCTATTCTACCTTGAGACTGTTTTTCCTTCCAGCACTCTAAGTTTTTGTCCAGTTCCATAAGCTTGAAACTTGTGAAGAATGCTGTAGGGTCTGTGAACGACAGCTCGATGTCATCGTCTGCCTTTGCAGTTAACACGTAGTTTCCGCCGGTGGTCTTGGTCAGGCGAATTCCCAGTCTACTACAAAGATCGTTAAGCTGGATCCAGTGCGATTTCTTCCAGTTGACTTTCGACGATTTTTTTAGCCTGTATTTTCCGTCTGTGCAGTATCCAGCGAAGTTGTTTTCTTCATCACTGTCTAGCTGTGGGGCGCATTTTCTCTTAGTCAGATGGAGGTCTAGTGACTGTCTAGCTGTGTGCCTTGTCTGGTCATCGTCGCTGTTGAGCACGCTCAGCGCGAATGAAAGTTTCTTGGCGTAGTACATGGTGCGCGGGTTCAGCAAACCAAGTCCTCCTGATGTGCGCGGGCAGAACATGAATGCGCGATTTGAGGATTTGTTTAATCCCAGCCATGATCGCACGTAGGACACAATTTCATCTTCGATGTGATCAAGGTCTTTCTCGTTGATATGGATGTTGCTATAGTAGAAGTGGAGCTTGGAAGTAGCCATGGTGTTTATAGCTTGGATCTTGGCGGCAACTGGAAGTGGTGCAACATCAATTTTCTCCAAGATTTCATCAAACTCGATGATCATTTGCTTGACCTGGTCTTCTTCGGCGGTAGCGGTCAGGTTGATCTCGTGCCCTAGATATCTGTACGGCTGAGATTTGTCAAGGCGTGGGATTGGTGCGTTCTGCACGGATATTTCGTGCTCACCCGTTGTGTCTTTTTTGCTCCAGTTATTGCCACTGCGTCTGCCGTGAAGTAGGGCACACTTGCTGTGCTTCACGTGCATGCCGGCATAGTTCATGAACTCTTCCGTTTTTTTCACAGCTTTCTGGATGTCGCTGGCGCTGGACGCTAACATGGTGACGTCATCTACGTAACCTTGGACACAGTTGGGGGTGCTTGGTGAGGCTTGATCTTGTTCAACCCATCGCATCCACTTGTCAATGCCCTGTTCGAAAATGATGACAGACCACGGACAGCCCTGGATGATTCCCTTTCCTCTGGTTATTGGGGCGGTGAGACCGCCTTTTGTCTTGACCTGAAAGTTGGATCCCTGGTAGATATCTCGCGTAATCGCAATAATCTGCTCTGGGTACCCTGCGTCTATCATTTCCTGGATCATCATTGTATGGTCGATGCTTCCAAACGCATCTTTGATGTCAATAAAGCATGCGAATATGGTTGAAGACTGGTGGAGGAAATCAAGAATGTCGGTTTTCAAACAGAAAACGTGTTCCTGTAGTCCATTGCGAGGCATGGATCCCTTCTGCCGACTACACAGCCTCTGAGTTGCGGTGATCCAGGGAGTTAGTTTCTGCTGCAGCAACTTCGTAAATATCTTGTAGCTGCTGTTGAGTAGTGAAATCGGTCTCCAGTCTTCAATGTTGTCTGGATTTCCTCCTTTTTTTGGCACAAGGGTCACAATCCCATGCTTCCAGTCAGATGGAATCCGCCTGTTGTGGGCACAAATGTTCATGACGGCAGTGAAAACGGGAGCGAGGGTTTGTTTACCTCTCTTGAGGTGGTCGTAGGTGACCCCATCTGCTCCAGGTGATCGATGACTGGGGAGAGCGCTGATCACGTCTGCAACTTCTTTCACGGAGAAATCAAGCTCCGGTGGGGTCCATTCAGGTGAAGGGATGGTTATCTCATCTCGCCAGGGTGGTGGTGGTAGCTCACTCAACGTTCTGCTGCATCTTGCTTGGAAATGTTCGTGTATCTTGTCTGTGGCAATGGTACAATACGCTGGGGAGGGTTTTCTGTTGTCATTCTTGATAATATTTATGGCTTCACGTTGTCGTTCCTGCCACAGTCTGGTCAGCTCACCTTTACCAATAGTGGACTCTTCCCGTCTTTGTTTGTGTTTTCTAGCACTGTGTGGGTCAAGGTGAGGGCAGATGTTTACATTGATAAAATTCAGCATGTGCTCCGCTTGAAACATCAGACCGTTTGACATATTCTCAGAACAATCAGCAAGACTGTCAGGCAGCTCAACAGGGTAGCATTTCAATATGCGACAGACTGAATGGCATATTGTTTGGTTTTGTGGTTTGGAAAATCGCGTCTCGAAAGAAAATGGCGTTCAAACATGACAACAACTCAATCCATATCTCTGGTCTGTCGTGGTGATACGTGCGATGCACCTTCAGAGGATGTGTTGACAAAGCTTCTCTCAGCATTCTCTCTTTCATTTCAAAGTCTCGCCATTCATCAGAGACACATATTTTCAGGTAGCGCTTCCAGTTGTCAACTCGAAACGGATCAAATCTTTCAAAGGCGGCATGACACATACCTGCTTTCTTGGCCGCCATGTTGTGAGTTGATTTTACTCTTTCGGTCGTCTCGACGATTTTTCCACTCCGTAGGGCTGCTTTGAAAGTAATCCGCAGGTTTTCAAACACTCCCATTTCCTCCAGAGTCACTATTCTACTGATTGCTGTATTTTCGGCGACATACATACATACATACATACATACATACATACATACATACATACATACATACATACATACATACATACATACATACATACATACATACATACATACATACATACATACATACATACATACATACATACATACATACATACATACATACATACATACATACATACATACATACATACATACATACATACATACATACATACATACATACATACATA